>LUCH01002192.1:0-12768 GCA_013368495.1 Paragonimus heterotremus | reverse complement strand
GTTTCACTCCTAATACAAGGTCACTTTATACCAGCTGAACAGTGAGTATAATTTGGCTACCGAAACACGCAAAATGGTCTACAACTTTGCATAAACGTTAACCATCGATTATGAACTCAACTATACAAATCAAAACCAACATGTACACTGTAAGTGCAATTATCAACCACATATTCGCTACGTTGGACCACGGGGTTCACTATGTCCTCCTTCAAGTTATTTGCGTGTTTAACCCGTTTTTAAGGAAATCAAAGAACTCACTTTGGTCACAGCAGACCTAGGGTCATAAGCAATGGTTACCTACCTTCTTACAACACACTGGATGCAGTGCATTTTGCGTATACCAACAACACTAACATCACACTTGTTTCCATTGAAATGCAAAAGCACATTGGAACTTCTTGTCTAATGCAAAAAATACGAGAGGGTTATCGATATACGCTTTTTATGATGGTGTAGTAACAACATTGTTCCAACAGGTCTCTGTTCATCTCACTTAGCATGGTCATGTGGCTTTCACAATTATTCATTGTGTCCTTGTTCTCTGAACTTGTGACACTGGAACAAGTATACAACTTATCACTTCTATTGTTGTACCGTTTATATGTTAATTATTTTGTGAGGGGTGTTGGTACATCTTCACTCAACACCGTTTTTCTTTAACTCTAGCTGCTGAACATCAGTCTATTGTGCGTGTGTTTCCTTGTGTTGTCAGTGGCATCCAAAGTATTGTGTTATACTTGTCTGACTTATTATACACATTCACATATAAGACAAAATAACGCTTCACACTTCATCATACACGGAGAGTAAAAATGGCGTATAATCACAGTTGGGACAAATGACTGATATGCTCATCATGATAAGCCTCCCGTGCACTGACCAGCTGAAATGTCACATTCACTAAAGAATACACAACCGACCAGACATTTTAGTTCCGAAAATTGCCGAATTAACAACCGTTTCAGCAAGTGAGAACCAGTAGAGTAAAACAGCTGATTTTTAAATTTGACATCACTGGTAGCCTGTTGAAGAAATGCTTGCTGCAACCTAGAAAAATTTATCGCCGTCAACTGAGAATGGTTGGATTCACAGTGTTCAAACTGATGTTTGGTGGTACGTGGCACAGTAGATCTGCGGAGCATTTGCATACTGCATAACTAAGAAGAAGGTAAGGTTGCAATGTCCATACTTAATCCGAAGCAAAACACTTGTGCTTCCGTTTCCACAAACTAACAATGAATCAGCTGGACTGGCTCACAATGCCGTCGAGTAAGTGTTGGCCTGCAAATTCTTTTGTTGCAGGCACACCTGTACGGGTCACGTTAAAAATGGAACCACGAACACGTACACTCATTTGTATGGCTGACGTGCATTCACACACACTAGGTAACAGTACGTTGTAATTCATCCCTGTTGCATTTCACTCATAATGCGTACACACTATTCCGATAGTTGCTTCTGGTGTATTATCTTCCGGGCGTTAAGGTTTGCCCCTTTGTTCCTAAAGTTGTGTGTGAGTAGTGTACTAATCATAAACGAAACCGCCTGTTATACAACATAATCAAGCATAATCTGTTTCAAAGTATGAGCTGACACATAGGGAGGAGGCAGAGTCTGCGAGGCATGGCGGTGTTATTTCTTCACAAAGTATTAACTTAGGTTCCGAGTTTCAACAGTTACAGAAAAAAGTTTGGTAACCCTGAAAATAAAGTTACACAAAGCGGTTGTCTTGTCATATTAGTGTCAATCGGATTAACAACTAATCGACGGAAAGCAAATTTGAATCAATAATGGAACAAGCAAAAACTAATTGATATGAATGAGTCGGGATATTACGGCTTTGTGTGAGGTGATTCACCCCACAGAATGGACCTAAACGCTAATGAGTAGTACTCACGTGCAAATGAAACTACTTTGAGGATATTCGTCTGCATAATGTCACAAAGTCGCTTTTGACCCATCCGCCAAAATCCACAGAACTTTACCAACCATCTAGGCTGAGCGATTACTGAAACAATTCTGAAGTGGACTAAATGAATGCCATTCCTTTTCGAACTGACTCATCCTGTCTTCTCTTAGCCACTTTAATCTGTGCCTGCTTCTGTTATACGAGGGAATACTGATTAGAAGGAATTAGCTTGAGTATTGTTTTTGTTCTATCGCATCCTTGCAACTAGGGTTGAGCAAGTTGAAATGACCCGATGAACTGTTTGATAAACATTGGATAAAACGTTGTCACAGTTCTTTTTTCGAAAAAGCCAAATGTAATGGACAGTATAAATTGAATGAGCAATGCTTGTTTTAAAGTCAGTCTTAGTGTTCCTACCACAGGACACACGCCATTTAAAGGGCATGTCATATTAGAGTTGATTTCGCTTGTGAGAACCTCGAGGTTCAGTCGGGGGAACATACGTAACAATACTTAACACCTCCTCTTGATCAGTCACGTGATTTCTGGTTTAATAAGTGGCAGGTGTGTAATTACTGAAGCTCTTGTCGGTGACATTATTCAATTGTTCTTTTACTTTTCTGTTCTGCACTCTCTAATCACGGTCAAACCCGTCATTTTGAGCACGATAAAAAACATTTTGGCGAACTGATGAACAAACATATTAGCGTTGTTTTTACATTGATCTCGTGATTATCTATTGCTCTGCAAATTTGCGGACCATTGCGAAGTTCAGTAGCAGTGCGAACCATTGTACCTACAGGTACAATTCAGATCAGAACATGACCAATCGATTGATTGATCACCATGTTGAAATGTTTATAAAAACTAGTGGAGTGTGTACATTAAACGATGAGGAGCCGTGCACTCAATAATGCATACACCGGTTCGACGGAGTGTCATCATGTGATCTACGTTCAGAGGATGCCTGCAGTCGCATTTTCCATGTTCTCGAACACATCAAGCAAGTACACTCTATAGAAGGGTTCTCCGTGTATGGAATCTACCTTACTCGGTTTAAAACTTGTTTGAAGACAGTCCTCAGCCGATTCAAAGAATGTAGGCTTTGCTAATTAAATTGCAACCGAAGTGGGGCAAGTTAATGAACGAATCGACGTAAACTAATGAAACAACTCTTTTACTTCAAACACTTTTAAGCAGGTGACTATCAATGCAACTGTAAATATGGAAGGAACTAATATTTTATGAGCTAAGGAATTGTTTTCTGGCTAACATGAAGGTGGTGGAATGCACGCAACCTCAGGCACAGTGTATCTGATTTCTATGCCCGTTTGTTTTGATCTCTATTCACACCATTACTTGTGTTGCCAATGAAATCATCGAGCATCTATAAAATTTGTATTCGAATGCAATTTTGTTTAGTAAGTATTTCGAGTTCCTTGCTGCGGGTCTCCAGATAAATGTCCTGGTAACAACATGTCATTTTAAAATTAGTTTACGAATCAAAACATTCCACAATAATTTTAAGCACGACATATATGTACCTAAACGGTCTGTCAACAAATTTGCGGTGTCCAGCAAGTGAGAAACATTTTGAGTCAATAAACGAATGTGTTGGACTTGTGTCACCGTTTATGAGATGCCACTGTAAAAAATGTTCTCGTTATATCAAAAAGATTGGACAAAACCGCAGAAAGGCGTATATTATAAACAATTATGACCTATCTGTTTCTATGGTTTTACCTTTGTTGGCAAATTGGCACAATTTTCACAATTCATAATTTTTCTTTAAGCCTGTCATATTCATCTGAATGTAGTTCAAGTAGTCATTTTCTATACACTAGTCGACCGGTCAAATTTCATGGAGTTTCATTATATCCGTTTGCCACTGCGTATGATAACCTATATTGACGAGCATGATATGGTAAGTTGAATATTCCGGATATTGGTTTTGACAACAGCAGGTTATGGACTTTAGTTGACTTCGGTCGAGTGTAAGGACCAATATCCCAGGCTTTCTTCTCATAGAAATCTACCCAAATCATTTTGCTAATTGACACCTGTAGGTACAGTTGAATTAGAAAATGGTCATGCATCATCTCTGTGGTCAACGTCAAATTTACGGAACAACCATAGCTATGAATCTGATCTTTGATAAGCTAAGCAGACCGTATTTTAAAAATCAATCCTAAGGTTAAATTTTTCAAAACCTTTATGTCTACATCACTTCCGTCATGACTTTAGTAATCCGCCTAATAAACATCTCAGAAAAAGGTGACTTCAGTGCCTAATATTAATTTTGAGACCCGAATAGTTTGGTTAAACTCATAAGCACAGATATTGGTTCGACCGAACTTCACATTCTATAAAAAGCACCCATGGATTAACAGACGAATGTTGACGCTTTTGCTTTAATCTCATAATTTCAGTGTTTTAATTCATAACAGCAATAGCGGTGCCTATTCTTTACTTCATAAGCTAAATTATGTAATAACTACCGTTTCGTAATGCACACACAACCATATCCTCTAAAAGCCTGGCGGTAATACCCCACTGCTGATCTGTACTTTCGTCACACAGCATGTGCCGATAGCTCCAGATGAAACAGAGGAAGAATTACCTGAAGACGAACTGCGAAAACGAGAAGAGTTCAAAGCTAGACGTCGCATGCTTGATTCAGTAGGTGCGGACGGTCTGGACTTGAAGGCTGTGCTCGCACATCGAGTCTCGTTGGCCGAAGGTGTGGAAGAGGAGGAAGAAGAAGACGAGGGGGAAGAGGAAAGTGCAAACCAGGGTGAATCGTCTGGTGGCCGAATCAAAGTCGTAATCTCTAATCCTGAACAGTCGTCAGGTGTTATTCACCCCTGCATAATTCCGCACGACGTGTACAAAAACTCTCCAAGGACCAGTGATCATGATAAGAAAACATACTAGACCCCGTTGGACTTCTACGAGACGGTGAAAAAGACATGTTTGCGTCAAGTTAATCGTGACAAGTTATTTGAGATTTGTCTGTCTTTGCGTTGCGTCCACAAAAATACATGTCTCACCGAGTTGTCATACCAACCATTTGTAACGAAAGGGTCTGTTTGAAAACACATATATTGCATTACGCTTCCATTAATATGAATATGTTATAATGAATGAGAATTTCTTACACACAGTGTATCGTACTGTGTTTTGTTGTCCAATTGTGCTTGACACCATTGTTTATCTGTATAAAATGAGCAGATGTTCACTACAGACTCTTATCCACTTTGTCTACAAAACTGTTTACTTCCTAACCCCAAATTTGTATTTTCTGCTAACTGTTTCGACAACAACGATGGTAACGTAATCAGTATTTCCATCTTATTTATAAACGATCAATCGTGTAACGTGAATGCATTAAAACAACATGTCTGGTTTTCATGCAAACCTGTTGAATACCATGTAATGTATGTATGGAGAATAAATACGCTGTGTGAAACACAAGTGGTCAAACTTTCCAAATGGACTAAACCATTATAATGTGTAACATCCCCTGTAATTCTTGCGGGGAACAGTGAAATATTCATGAGTGGCACCAGCCTAACTCTGAAGTATTTTGAGTTTGGCAGCTAATTTGGTCGATCCTACCATTGTTAAAAACACAAGATGAATAGACCCATGAAACCTGAAATCTCACGTATAAACACAACAAGAAATTATGAACCATATCCGACGTTTGGATAGTAACAACAAGTGTTCAACACATTTTACCAACCCGCAAATCATATGGTCGGACCTCCGTCGATTGATGTAATGCTTTTCAACGATGAAACGTTTGTGGTTTATCTGCCAATGTTGAGGTCTAGCATGATATCTGAACTATCAACCCGAGCTGTTAAATTGATCCTAAATTTGAATAGGTTCAAACGCTGAACTTTTCCAGAAACGTAATCTTGAACGTGTTAAAACAATACTAGGCCAAGTGACCAAATGTTGGATTAGTTACAGAAAGGTGAATGGATCATTGAGTACCCACATCGGTCGGAGAATCGAAACGTAATGGCTAAATGAGAGCTCCGGGGACTGCTACAACCTCCTAAGATGAACATCAACCAAGAATTGTATTTGCAGTATCATCTTGCATTTTCACGCTGAAATTTGAGTATGTAACCTCTGGGTTAATTACATCTGCGACAACGTAAGTCGCAAGTAACGCACTATCAGTATGCGCCACGATTTAAGTTTCCGTCGTTTATGTCAAACAGGTAGGAAGATAAACAATTATCTAGATGACCAGAATAAAGTGATATATCCAAGGAAAGGCTAAACTAACAAACAGTTGATTGCGATGGCCTCAAAAAATCACGATAATCCAGTACTGTAATAATGTAACAAGATTCTGAGTGCACAAGCTCGATCGATAATGTGATCAGTTAGCAGGACATGTCTAGCCGTGAAAAACGACTGGTTGATTGGTTCAGCAGCAGTTCCTTTCTCTAATAACGGATTTCTACATCACTCAGACAAGCATCTCTTTGCTCGGAATTTAAAGCATCCTTCGGTTCTGCATACGTACTTCTCAAAGCAGTTACATATAAGCTGTTCAGCTCGCTTTGAAATGGAGCCGACGGATTGATCTCCTTTGAAGGAAAGCATTGAACAACTGTGCATCTAAGCGATTATATGGAGTTTGACTTCAGTGCACGTTTGCTTAAGTGAAGATTTTAACCGCTGTGTTGGGTAATCCATGAAACAATGAGTCCAGAAAGGCATCCCACTTTTCTACTAAGATCATCAGTTCAGATGGAACTTTATCTGTTGCGCCTAGCTGTGAATTATTTCGGGGTGAATATATGAGTATAGAATAGAACGGTTCAAGTATGGCTGGTTTATAAGATTTGCCTGGTCAATGTGAACACCGAACTCACTGGCGTTCGTCTCTGTAGGAGTAATGTTGAGCTACTGAATTTAGACTACTGACAGGACCACGTGAATTTCGTACAGATAGCTCTTTTATTTAGGTCTTCTTCCGACGACTTATGAATGTGTTTAGAACCGCAGATAATCGTTAGTTTCAACTTCTTATTTGGCCTTCGGGTTATCGGGATATCTATTCAGACGTTGCAGCAGGTTATCAATTATCTGGTTAGGTTGGTTAAACATTATCGTATAGTTTATCTATGGAACATTCTTGCTATCTCTTTATTTAATTCTTGCCCATAAAATGTATGCTAGACTAAGATCGCGTGGACTTCCGGTGACTACTGCATCTATATGACGATGGAATTGTCAACGGGAACTGGAAGTGTTATTCCCAGTGCAGAGTAGTGAACGGTGTTTCAACCTACCGGTCGGAAGTTACAAACTATTTCAATTCATTTCAAAAAGCCCACAGATAAATTTAATGTCTTCGTGTTGGTCACATATGTGAACGGATTACATCACTTCATCAGCAAAGGTGGTTTCATTTAGGTAACGGATTAGGTAAAAAGAATTATTAGTAAAATGTTTCTATAATTCTCGTTTTAATGGACTCATAACAACGATTAGCCAGCGTGCCAGCTTAGGGTAAGGAGAGTTAAGCTTCGCGGGAATTAGCCTAGGCAATATCTCAGGCTTACGAAACCTTGACAAGCTTTTAAGTTGTCAAGCTGATGATCTACACGGTTTAGTTGGCCTATATTCGGTCTCGTCAGCAATCCACGACCGGGTGGGTAGTTATAAATGTTGGCTTACGCGGCTTTTCATTTCAGTTACGTTGTTCATTCTCTGTAACTGCTGAAGCTTCGTTTGGTCACTCGATGGTGATAACTGTGTATACGCATATTTACCTAACACGACAGCTCCGGAGTCTTCAGTCAGCTCAAGTATCACTACATTTTTACTGAATTCATGTCAAGGATTACAACTGTTGCCTTGTGATGGCTCACTAGCCACTGTTGGAAATCATGACGAACCCATAAGCCGTATTCGTGACTCTAGTTTTCAGTGAGCCCAGGTTGTTAGCACCAGCTGATCAAAGATCACACACTTGATCAAGAAGATTCTCACACTGGGATTCAATCTAACTGCTTCTGTGGCGGCATTCTGAAATCAGAACCTGAGGCTAAAGTTTCTAGTTCAGCAAGTTTAATTAAATTGAAGAACAGTTCAATAAGTATTCACTGGGATCTATTGACATGGGTTCTTCTTTAGGAGTCGCAGACCACTTCCGAGTGCAATTGTTGTAGGTTCTTTCATGGCGGTCATTGCTTGTCTTGCAGAATAGTCTAAACGTGATACGATATCTCACCGTCAAGTTTTTGACGAATGGCAAAGACGCCGGGGCTTGACTCAGGTTAGCCGGTCGCATACGCACAGTTTTTACGTAGGCATTTGCAATTTGTCTGGGGTTGTTGTTCACCTTCGGTTTGTTTCTCCATACAAGCCGAGGTAATTGATAGGGCGATCAACCTAGCTGTGTGAACTGAACGATAAGTGATATTTGTAAAAGTTAACAAACAATCTTGCAGCAAATCGAGTCACATGATGCAACGGTTTGCGCATCAGCTGGAAATGACCGCTTTAGACAAATGAAACAATTAATACCCCACTTTAAATCCGAAAAGGACAATCAAAACGGGGGGTACTGGTAGACGTGAACATTTCGTACTGAATCATCTACTGGTTAAGGTACGCTGAACTGCCTTCCCTGAAAAAATGGCAGTTCAGTTTTTAGAGCCTGCGATGTTTTACAACTTTTCACGTAATTGCATTGTTTTAACAGCTGTTCATCTTTCTCGTTAACCGTCGGTTTCATAAATTTTTGGCTTGCGGTTGTGATAGCGATCCTCTCAGTTTGTCCCCTTGAGCCTCTACCGGTTACCTGGTAACCTGTTCCCATTTTCAGCGGAACATTTTGACAGGTTGGATTTTTCTTCGGGAGACCCCAATTCTGGCTTCTGTTTATGTTGTTTCAAGGCTAATACTTTTAGGGATGATGGAGGTCAGCAAGACAAACTTTCACTACAAGAGAAACGTTTATTTGAAAAAAACGTGAGTTAGATTGACACAATATAACGTGATGCTTCAACGTCAGAAAAAGTTGTGTCATTTGCACTGCTGTCTATTACCAAGTAACTAGACTGGAAACCATTATTTGTCGATTGTAAAAAATGAGGATTTCAAGTGGATTCGAACCGGCGGCATAAACGCTATGTTAAAAAAGCGGCAAGCATTCTTTATCAGCTCAGCCACAAATCTATGCCCGAAGTTCGGAAGCGTGATGTTTAAGTTCTCTTAACCAGTCATCTCAATGTCTTATATGGTACTCACAAAATGCTGTACGGGATTGACTGCCCTGGCGGGACTTCTCAAGCAGTTCACGCTGGAACCCACCAAAATCAATCGGCAAAGAACTAGTAGCACTGACCTACTAGAATACTCATCAGTATGTATCTTCATCACTATAGCAGAACGGTCTTCTGGGTCAAGTATGAATTAACAATAGACTCACGTTCGCTGCCATTAGAACTTGCCAGAATTATACACACCGATAAGTAGTTAAAGTAAATTCGTGAGTTGAATGAAGCACTTTTCTTTAAAAACCGCTGACGGAAATGTGTTTGAGCGCAAAATTGAAATCTTCCTCTATCGACAGTGCAAATTAAAACAGAAAATATGAGTCAGCTGTGATTTCTAAACAATTTAATGGATTCATCACAAACAAACCTGCCAATTAAGGGGTGTTTTTAACTCCAGGCAACCTCTCTGAACTTATCGGCCATTTTTGTTGGGAACGAAGCTCTATTGTCACATACGTGTTTGACAATCGGCGTTTGATTTTATTCGAAGTGATCAAATGTAAATCACGGACAGACACGACGTATAAACTGCACGTATATACACAAAATGAACCATATATTTTGCCGCTCCCAAAAATTATCTACCTTCGCATTTAGACACCGTTCTTTTTACCGTCCACCAAAGTAATGTTGTGTAATTGAAATTTTCAGGCCTTGTATGCTTTTCGTTGGCATTTCTGTAATCAAACTGTGTGATACTGAATTTATCTCTATTCTAGTAATCGATCGCGTCTGTTCTGACTCTAAGCTGTACATGAGTGGCTTGCCGACAACAAGAACTTTGGTCAGTTTGTCCGCCCATGTCTATTTAGTTTATTAGCGTATACTTTCAGGGTGAGATGTAGTTGACCGACAGAGTAATGTAAACCAGCTCGAACCATAGAAACAAGACGCGACCAGGATTAAATGTGGTGTGGAGTTTGTATTACATTTAACGTCATCGTCAGGCAAAAAGTTATTCTGTTCGAATTCTCTGGCATATATACCATGACAAAACTAACTGGAGACCCAGTTGCTACAATGCACTAAGGATCACATGGAACGTCCTGCCACTCTGATCCATAAATTCGTTCAATTATGAATCGCAATTTCTAAATACATGCGCCAAATAAATAATCTGAGGTGGAGAAAGAGATATTAGGTAAATTAACGGGTAAAGTTCTTCAACAAACAGTGTCACAAGTAATATACTGTTAGCCAGTAAACGTGCATAGCTGGGAATACTGGTTTGACAACAGATCGGAAGTACAGACAGTAGCTATATGGTTGAAATTGTTTGAAATACTCTTAGATTAAGAAAAACAGGGGGGGACTGTCGGGCCTAAGTGTTGCACTTGCACGCATGTTGTTATATTGTGTACAACAACAGTCTTATTAAGAAGGTGCAGTTTGGAACCACAAAACGAGTTACAACACTATGTCGTCTACCATACCCGGAAAAGGTTTGCAGAATTGAGCAGTTCTCAATGCGCTGTCGACATATCAAAGGAAATGGTTTCTTTTGTATACAGACTCCTAAATGAGTTTCAACGTCAACTGAAAAAAATAATTTTGACCAATAAAAGTAACCAGCAACTGAACAAGTCGCTAGAACCAAAATATCGGATGAGCCGCCTGACTTGCAGAGCATCATTTGGTAGCATCCGGACATGCCCAACCGGAAACAACCCACCTACGTTTAACGTAACTTAGTCATCCGTAGTTAAAATAAAACAGAGGTGAACATATATTCAAACCGAGTATTCGGGTAAATTAGTCGTTCGGGTTATTGCAGCGAAATGAAGATACTCTCAGCAGCCCACTGGTGATGCTTGTCAGCTGTTGTCTTATCCATGTTGCGGTGCAAATGTAGTTTTGATTTCTCTTCCACTCGTTATCCTCTGGCCTTCTTTTTTCACATTCTTATTGCTAACTCTCTGAAGCTGAAACTATCTTCCGACTTGCACCCACTTTCTAAATCATCCGACACAGATTCCGATATCGATAAGCATTCTGAGATTACCCTACTCTTTAAATTTCATGTGGATTATACGAATCGATGAAGATGCATATTGCACCATTTGGTATTACAGTAAAAGTCCTTATAACTGGCGAAAGTCTCCGTTTGCAAACAAACATGATACGGATGTATTAATAGTGAACATATGTTAGCATATCATACTTACGCTTAAATTTAGATGATAGTTTTCAACCTTCAGACTTCACTGTACGTGAACAATATCAGGTCTTGATGATCTGGTACATAATTAAATTTAATGAAACCATTACATTTTACATCTCGCACACACAGTACCTCAACAAATTGAGTTGCGAGCGTCCTAATTTAATTAGGTGTGTCTTTTCAGGCAACAGTCTGAAATGGTTTCCAGGTTCAGTCAGTGTCTTGTTCTAGTCTCAATCAACAGAGTTTCTGAACCACCATGTCTCGCCCGAGCGTGTTATCTTAGGGCTGCCCACCCTTGGGCGTTGACAACAACGTTTCTGAACTGTATGGTCTGTAGCAAAACCCACTTTACCTCATCAATGTTGATTGGACTATGTCCTTGTTTACGTGTCAGCATGTACAAACATGTACGAAAAATCTATAATGTGATGAGAATATAGTGTAATACTGAATATGAAATATGTAGCACAAAGTTTTAACCATTCGGTCGCACTTAGTAATGTACATCAAGATTATAAAACTCGTCATTAATTTATGTGAAATTCACTGCCGAAAACAGTGGTCCTCTTTTGAATGCAGCCCACGAGTTCATCTTTCAGTCCTACAGGAAACATATTATGTATCTATACTTTGGTGGCGGATCGTGGATCTCTAACGAGGCATGTGCATTTTGTGACTTGTGGCTTTTAACATTGAGTTATTTGCTCTCGTGATATGATGCCACAGTAAACCTGTGCATTCGTGGTTGACCAGGTGATTTTCCTCATACGACTTCACTGGTCAACGGGCAGTAACACAGATAGTCCAGAGACGACCGTAATGAACAGGCTATTGAGACGTTGTGCTATTTCGCAGCCTCATAAATGTAACATAGAACAGGAAGCAAGGAAGGTGTTCCCGAAAAGAAAACGACGATTAATGCACGTAACAACCGGTTAAAGCAATCACGGAAACGCATGCAATCTCACTGCATGCCAGATGTGTACTTCGTGTTTTAATACTAAGGAACAACACAGAAACCATAAACTGTTGCGCCCTGCAGAAAGATGCACCGAATTGCTGCCGCAGGGGCTTAAGCTACCTGTAAGAGTTGATCGTACTTGAATAAAGCTGAATTTTTATAATGGACTTAGACCACCCTTGCTTGTTGTTCAGGAAGACGAGGGATCAATTCACGTATGAATTTCTGTTTAGCTGAAAGAAATAGCAAACTCGTTATATTCACAGATATGTGTGATGCATTCAACACCTCAGTTTGTTAGATCCTGCAATAAGTCACTGCTATAGCAAACGCCTGCCCACCACTACATGATATTTTTGCATCAAATGAAGTCTGGTCATATTTTTCACTACCATAATCATCAGACTGCAGTCTTAGT
>LUCH01002191.1:102053-126011 GCA_013368495.1 Paragonimus heterotremus | reverse complement strand
GGTGAAGAGTGGTGGGTATGAGAGACGACTAGTTGGTATCCTTAGTGCATGAGCTAGCCATTTAGATTTGTGGAAATGGAAAGAGTAACAAAAGAACTCGTTTCACAATCACTACAAAATACCCGCTTCCTTATTTCTTCGTTGCTTACTCTGATGCCATCCGACACAAGCGATCGAACGCAGACATCATTGGTCAAATACCTGAAGTTGGTTCACCTCTCCTATCTTGAATGATCGAGATCCATTGAGGTAAAATAACATAATCTTCACCGTCGTCCTATGTACGCCACCATTAAGCCTCAGAGATATGCTTCTGTGTTGCAAGCGAGCGAGAAGTAAAATGGGCAAATAGTGGAAAGGTAACCACAAGTAGAAGAGGGTTGGGCATTTGCATATAATAATTCGGCCATGCCTAACGTGAGGTCAATGGCGCAGTGGTAAACACAGTTGCCTCATGAACAGCGTGGCCGTGGTTCAAGTCCCGGCGGCAGTGGTGATGATATGCACTACTGACGAGCTCTAATGAGAGCGAAACTCGGGTCCAGTGCTCCTTTTCGAAAGGGACCGACTGGAAAGTCTGTAGGAATGAGACAGCTGCGATCAATTTTGGGAGATGTTCAGTCTATATGACAATCAAAATCCTCTACTACTCATCAGTTTACCTAGTTGTTTGAAAAAGTATTCTTAGACAGCTTTCACTTGGGATTACCACAAGACTGGCTCGTATTTGCTTTATATCAGGTAGTTACTTGTGCCAGTTATACCTAATAGGAAGATCTAGTTGGTTGACTTCGTAGCTGGAAAACGCGTTTTAAAACTCTGCTGGCTTTCTTGTTAGGCAAAGTAGCTCGAAATTGGTTAATTCTGTCGGAGCTTCAGACATAACATTATCATTGTCCATTTGTCACACCTGTCAAGGTGCATTATTGACTTGATTTGATTTGACTTTATTATGCTTACGATCTGAAGTCATTCACTGAAGAGGTAATACCGAACGACACGTTGTATATAAGTAAGACTCTTTTATGTAGAGTTTGTCCTAGTTGGAACCTGCAGTCCGAATCTGTCATCATAACGTGGATAATCGATGACACTAGGTGAAAACTTCGAGCTCACGTTCTTAGTGTTACTCCAACACTTTCAGTTGTGTGAATGACTGGAGGAAGTTGGTTTGGTGTGTAACCTGTAATTCCAGTGTTTAAGACGTCATTATTCAATGATTTGTGCCCTGTTTATGAATAATTAGGTCTTTGAAAATTCCGACTACATTTTTACTTCGTTTTACACTTTATAAATAACAATCCAACATTAAAAGGTATACAAACATTGTTATTCTCCTCTATTTTGCGAAGCACCTCTAATTCCGATCACTTCTTTGCTGACCATAGAGCAGGGCCCGACCAAATCATATCTTGGCTCTCGTTCTGATTTGAAAACAATGATTTCTAGAGGTTTCCATAGGATAAACACGGTGAAGGAATGCTTAGTATAGGGACAATGGAGCATCGATCAACACGTCTGCCACATCAACGGACAGGTAAGAGTTCAACCTCCGATCAGGGCGCGGATACGCACTACTGGTAAGTCCTAAGCTGTGGGCGAACCATCAACATGCAGTACTTTTTAATGCCTTTGCGACCGACGGTTTTATCTGGAACTATCGAGTTCCAGTTATCTTATCATAAAAATTTACATATAACTCCAGACAGTCAGTCGATCAATCTAGGTCACGTAAACTGTTTATTTGGACATAACAACATCATTGCATTAATACTTCGGGTTAGTTATCAAGAGAACCAAAAGAATCACATACGCGCAAAAGCGTAAGTATTAAGCATTAGGATAAAATATTCACCTGTTTCTAGTCAATTTGCAAGGGACACATTCCGAGGTCTGTTTTTGCTGCAATCCGAGGCACGTTCGCAAATGTAATTTCCAGAATACAAGTCAGGATGGTAACCGTGTGTTTCCATAACAGCCAAATGCTGGGAACGACTAACGGCAGAATAAACTGGTAAGTGGGAATTTTTGCTTCTGTTCCCATGCCCACCCGCGGTGTTGGAGCCAGGACGAAAAACAACACAAAGAATGAAATGGAGTACACAATCATTGAGTGGAAAAATTGTGTATTGCACCATAAGTGCTAACATTAGAACAAACAATATTTCAGCAACAACTGGTACTTAAATTCGGTAGCAACAGTGTAGTCCACCCAACATGTTACAGATATCGTTGGTACAGTATGGCGCAAGGTTCACAGTTTTTGTCTTCGACTATTTCAAGCCGTTACGCGTCAAAAAGTTTTAAATCTAATCTACAGTGTTGTAAGATGCCAAAGACAGAGCTACAAAAGCATTCGGCGAGTGTGAGTTACACTCATCAGATAAATACGGATGTATACGATATATTAGTCATATTCTAGTTGGACGGGTCATCACACGACGCAGTCACAGTCAGTCGGAAAGCTACAACTTCCAAAGTGCTTGAATGGAACGTCTATCAAAGAGATGATGAACAATCATTTCTTGCCTCAGGCGAATGCAGCCAGGAAAGGCGGGTTATTCTTATTTCAGCTATGGTTCGTAACTTCTAGAAGACTCGAAACAGAAAATACTCGTGCTTTCAAGTAAGTCCACATGACAACAGAGGAAATTATCAAACAGCTATGGATATTATGGTATGATATTAGACATTTTTTGAAAGGTCATGTCCAAACACGCACAGTAATAAAGAATGGTAACCGTGAATTAGGTATGAGAGACTGAATTCACCGTTCGTCTGACTTATACTACTACCTTGGTCGGGCTTGTGTGCTGTTTTGATCCGTTGAGCTATGCTGACTATGACTCCCGTCTTTCCAGGTGCCAACTTGTCAGGCACGCCAAAGGGCACCAGTTATAGGAAAAGCAGCCGCACTCATAAAATTCTCTGCCGCACTGCTGATCGCATAGGAGTGCTTAGGTAGTGAGGTACGATCCTATGGGCAGAACTATTTTTATAGTTGCGGAACTGCTGTCTTCCGTATCAGGAAAAAGGGGGTTAGAAAAGGTACCCTCAAACAAAGAGCACTCCGATCGCCATACGGTTGGCCGCGACCGCCAGCGTATTATCCAATACGGTCGAAAAACATTTGTTAGCTCTCAAAATCCTGATGTAGCTTCGAGTACATCCACTTTACGCAGCAGTGTTCAGAATGAGACATCGATGTCTTATTCACTACGCCCGCCAGCTAGGTAACACCCCCATTGCCAAATGAATCAGACTCTTAAGTAACTGCCTCCGAGTAAGGTCCCCCAAGAAAACCCTGTATGATGTTGTCTCGCATGTCAGACTTTTGAGTCAGAGACTCAGGATGAGGTCCCTCAGGTCAAGCCCATTCCTCGGCATAAACGACCGGGAAGTATCAGAAGTTATCGTTCTCCTGACAGTGACATAATTCACCCAACACACCTTCCTCCTACTATTTTATCCCCCATGTCTTCTAGCTTCACTGTGTATTTTGACGATAATTGTTTTCTGAGGCCAAGACAACTGGTAAACATCGGTGCCTTCAATGTCCGCACTCTCCGACAAGTCGGTCAGCAAGTTCCTCTGGTTAGTACTTCCTTAGGTTTGGGTATTGATGTGTGCTGTGTCCACGGTTCTAGCACGGTGTAATACTCGGAATTAGGGATCTCAAATAGCCCTAGAAATCGTACTGGAATTGAAACCTACCACGCAAGTAATAGGCAGAAGACCTCGTCCTAGTTGCAGCAAGCAGTTCATATTCATGAGACAAGAAGCCAAATTTATAGGTGGACAATAGTATTGAAGAAATCATAGTCATTCATTGGCTGGTCGTAATAGCACATACAAATCACGAACTGAGCATTAATTGGTGCAATACGGAACAAAGAAATAAGCGAATCACAGAAGACGTAACATTGGGACTGTTCGTCAGATCATGATGTAGTATCTTCAAAGCGACGTTTTTGAATTGGTCTGTTGTTAGAGCTCCTATTATGTAGGGATTTGGATAAGCGGTGAATCGAGTAGATTTTCATCACAAACGGTTATGCACATGAGCTTACCTCTAAATAACTGTTGATCCAAGCACTTCTCTCTCAGGGTTTTTTGGTGATGCTTAAGCTGAATCTTGTGATCAAGCTGGAGTGGGAAGAGCACTGAGTCCCAGAGCAGAGCAGCGTTTGCTTGATTGGATCCAAGTGAACAGTCGTTTGTGCGCTGTTAAACTCACTACATCGGTTAAGGTCTGTCGAAGCAAATCAGAAAGGCGTTGCGTACTCATTATATCGGCGTACGTTCCAACAGGCAACTATTCGGATTTTGTCCTCGTTGTTATTCTGAAGCAGACTAAACACTCAAACATCACCACACTAGCAGGCGAGTAAATCCCCAGCTTGGTTCTCTTTTTCCGGACGAGAAGCGCCTGGAAGGTACGTCTGACATCCGGGCATAAAGCATTGACAATGGTGAAAGACTATTGTAGCTCTGTATATCCCACGGTCTCTATATATCGAGCACCGCATTTCAACACAGGAGGAAGCACTGTGTTACATAGAGATCCTCGTGTGCTTCTCAGCCGTAGACACGGCTGGATCACATAACAGCTAGTAACGGGTGGCATAACTCACTTACACACTGTCTTGACTTTTGGAGCAACCGCCCGGACTCGGACCATGCTGTCGTGCGTGTCCATTTTGTCATTTGCCCAAAGGACAAACGCTCGTAAATGCAAAGCACTTAATTGGCATTCGAGCAATGAGAGTGTAAAGAACACTTATCAGAAAGAACATGTGAACAAATTGTCCAGTTCAAATCAATTACGAGGACCTAGTGGACACCGGAAAGAAGTCACATCATCTATGAAATCATGCTGTGAAGAGGCATGTTCCGTTAGAGCTGTTCATTTGGAACAGAACTGGATTTCCGTCACGTCGATAAACCTCATGAGAAAGCGTCGATCGACCCCACCTGGTTTTGAATACGCTGACGACCGTGGAGAACTTAAACCCAAGCTGACTAAGAGCTTGCGCAAAGACCGTTGGCAATACTTGGTCGGACAATCGAAAGAGACGGAAAAAGCCTTTTATCTGGAAATAGCAGAAGGCTTTATTCACTGATCAGTGACTGGGGTGGTCATCGAAACGGTGTAATCAGACCCTATATAAAAAGGATGGTTCATTTATCACCAGTCAATCGCCGACTTGACAAGTAGGCTGAACATTTTGAGGAAGAGTTCAGTTGGGCTCAACCAAACTGTGTGGACGAGGGGACCTTGAAGGTAGGTTATTACATTCCAGACGGTCTCCCGTCTGAAACAGAAGTGGTCCTAAAACTCAAACTATTGAATCGTAATAAGGCTCCTGATCCAGACCTCCTCCTTCGTTCTCGTTTCAAGGATGGTGAGGAGAGGCTGATATCATACATGACAAAACTCCCCCAGACGATCTGGAAGATTGAAGAAGTACCTCGTGATTGGTGCTTATCAACAGTCATCCCCGTTTTCAGAAAGGGGACCCGAAGTCGGTGTGACAACCACAAAGGCATCAGTTTGTTGTCTGTTACTCACTGGTCTCATTTTACGTCCGCTTACTAAGCCCAGAGAAAGTCAGATACGCGAAGAACAGGCAGGATTCCGATCCGGTCGAGGGTGCATTGATCTTTTTTCTTTAACTTGCGACGGATCTTGGAACATCGGCACTGTTACAGGCAGCCGACAGTCGTGGTCTTTTTGGACCTAAAGGCTGTTTTTATTCAGTTGCTGGTAACGTTCTCTGGAGCTGTCTCCTTCGCAAGGGAGTACCAAGGAAATACGTGAATCTATTGAGATTACTGTATGCTCACTCTGCAAGCAGGGTGAGAGTTTATAGCCAACTGTCTCGGGCGTTCAACACTTCTAGTGGTGTCCGTCAGGGATGTGTGATTTTCCTCTTCCTGTTCGATTTTGCTATGGACGACATTCTGGAGGGTGCACTTTGGGAATACAGCAGGCTTGGAGTTGCGTTTCTTCCTGGCGCTAGATTGACTGATCTAGAGTATGCGGACGACAATGTATTACTCAGCCCCTCTGCCGAAGACATGCTAAACAGGTTGAGCGACCGAGCTGGTTTGTATGGAATGCGCTCCGCACCTTCAAAGTGCAAAGTCTTGCTTCAAAACTGGAGCACTTCAACTCCTACTTTCTTCATTGCAGGTAATCTGCTTGAGACTGTGGACACCTTCACATACTTTGGTAACACTATCTCGTCAGCCTGTAATGTTTGCTGATGAAATGTCAGCGAGGATTGCAAATGCATCATTTATGTTTGTCAAACTGCGTCATCTGTGGTGTCGAATAGACGTTCCATTGCCGGTGGAAAAAAGAGTATATTATTCTTGTGTACGTTCTGTTTTGATTTATGATTCGGGAACGTGGGCTGTTCGCAACTAGAATCATAAAGACTGATTGTGCTTGACCATCGTTGTTTTCGCTAATTAACGCACATCAAGTGGACCGATCGCGTGAGCAATGCGGCAGTTCGCGTACGCGAACTTTGGAACTTTCGGGATGTGTGATCAATTGGTCAACTACTCAGATTGCACAACCTGCGAAGATTATGTCACGTACTCCGTATATCATCTGATTGTTTACCGTACCGGGCATCGTATAATGAGACCACCAACAGTTGAATGAAACTAAATGGTAATAACGCAACAACGTGGTCACGAAACATGAAGGTCCTGACTGCTTCATTGAGCAGAGTGGGTAGGTGTCGCCTACATGGATGGGGTCCTCGTGATCACTCAAACTGTTGGTTGGAGACACCATCCGAGACGGCGGGGCGTCGCAGTCAATAGCGTACCTGCATCCATATCATTTCTAGTTCTTCCACTTAGTCTTCTTTTATTTACTTTCAATCTTCTTATTAACATTTTCTCCTAAGATATTCCACGCCACTGTTGAGGTGAGCGGCGTTCCCAGCCACAGTACTTTTTGGTCAGACTCATGACTGTTCTGATGATGATGATGATGAGGAGGAGGAGGAGGAGGAGGAGGAGGAGGAGGAGGAGGAGGAGGAGGAGGAGGTGGATAAAAGAGACCGACGGATAGTCGTCCGGTTTGTGTCAATCACAACTAGAGCTTGCCAATGGTGAGCACATCCAATGGCATATAAATTGAATGAAGATCCATTTCCCAATTGGTAACCTAATGAAAATTTACGAATTCTGCCAAAGTGAACAGAATAAACGCGGATGGATTTTTGGTGTAGTACTGGAGTACTATTCCAATTCTAACAACCGGTGACGTGGGTGTAACTAATCTCAAATGTAAAGAATTTGAATGTCGCTCTAGTATGTAATATACAGAAGCTTATGTGCAAATCTCAACCGTATCTAACCACGTGGCCAATAAACTAATCGAAGTCTCTGATAAGTCTACAGGACCAGTGCCAGAAGGATGTTGGGAAGATGAGAAAACAACGGGTAACATTAGCATTTACTAAAGAAAACGCTACAACGCATTTCGAGTGTCCGGCCACTCTGCACATCTTGAAGGACAAAATACAAATCAGTGAACAATTCCAGTCTGCATCAGTTTTACTGATATTCCCAGTGTCACATCGGCTCAACGCAGGTGGATCTATTAGGGCAATCGATAGCGTGATACGAGTTTTGATCTGGCTCGATGCAAGACAAGCGGACTGGCTTAAGGTTCCCGTAAAATGGATGCGGGGGACTGCTGGCGCAAACTTCACAGCAACGGTAAACGAACTCCAGTGTTAAAGACCAAATGAAATTGGTTAACCGAGTAGACCGACAAATAAGGGAAAGTTGATGTTCAAAATGAAAATATTTAGCGAATCGATAGATGATTATTATGAAGAACCTAGAACAGTGGCCTCTCTATCCTTCAAGCACACACTCAGTCAGCGCAAACTCTGATCACTGTGAGTATCCAAAGTCAGATTGATTGACTGAGTAGAATTCGCATCAGTCGACTCTACAGATTTATGGTGATCAGTATTAAACCGTATTAATTGGTTCTCCACTATCTATCAGTCGTTCATTCTTTTTTCAGGTATGTTTCCCCTATGTATCCCTCTTGAACAAACTCACAGTTGAACTTCCAGTTCCCCGGGGCTACTTTGCTCCAGTTTATCAGGTAAAATACGTCACCCAATTCTGCGAAAATCGATGTGATTAATTTTTCCCATTGTAGTTAGTAAATCCCATGGAAACAGTTGCAGTTCAATCTTCAGTAGGTTGTTAGATGTGAGTCCGTAAATACAATACCGCAAAGGTTGTAGTCAGTCATCAACTTCCTTCAGGTAGTCTCATTTTTGAGCCGCACCGGATTCAGGTTTCCCAGTTCTACATTTCAGTAGCAATAGCAATCTCTCCATTCAGATATATGTTAATTCAACCTGGACAACCTATACGTGGATTCGCAATCCTCTCCTCGCATTGCCTCTCACAATATCGAGCTAAATTTTGTACACGTCTTACCGTTCACAATGTGCGATATTGCGTTGACTTTGTTACCATTATCTATTGTCTCTGTGTTATTTGTGATAGGAAGCCAGAAACCACATTTCCACTGGTGGTCACGTAAAGAAAACAACGATACCCGGCAAACCTCCAACATCACAAAAGGGTTTATTATGTTACCAAACACACAATCAACTGGATCAACAGAAAATGTGAGTACTTTTGACGGACACTCTGTTTGCCTGACTGATGAATAGATTTATTGGTTAACCAGTTGAGTGGTTAATTGATTGATTGATTGATTGATTGACTGGCTGGCCGTTTGGGTAAAAAGTTATGATTTCCACATTTGAATACAAACTCAATGTGACACGATACACTTCGTTGTATTTTTGCACGTACGCACTGTTCAAAACGAACAGGGTTCAGTTTACACGTGCGCAAACATTTCGAAGGTTCATTCGTTGGGTTTGAATGTTGTTGCCATACCGGTGAAGATGGAAAACAGTTTCTGCAGCCTGCACATGGAGAAGTGCGGTTCTAGGATAACCAGCATCCTACTAAAGTATGAGAGTGTATTGTATCAAACAGCTTGGAAGTATGATTGCCCCATTCCCGAAGCAACATCTTTAGGATGGGGAACGTATTATCTACAGAGCAAACCGGCCATTTATCCTGTTCGGTATAGTTTGCATATGAAATGACTTACAATTTTCTCTCAAAAAAGGACTTGTAACGTCCTTTTGCATTCCGATTCACTTCGAGGGTTTGAAACGCGGTCCGCTCATGAAAAGGATATTAATGGAATCATTGTTTGGTCATCGCTATCTTTTCCATTTAGCTGACATTAAGTGAAATGATAATGTGAGCAACGTGGCTGTTCACCACCACGTATTTCGAAAGCCTAAGATATGCCATCAGTTGATCAGATAATCAGACCGCGCTGTATGTCCTATGCAGCGTATGCAAACTGAACACTAACCGCGATGGATCTAAAGTACTCAGCCCAGCAGCAGCTGATTAACAAAATCTAACGGTCAAACAAAAAAGTGACCATCACATGTACATTGAGTAAACTGGGTAGATGTTTCCAGGACCGGTTGGAGCTGTTGTGCTCACTAAAATGAGATCGTGTCCGCATGCACTTTCCAGTTCATTCCCATGGTCTTGGTTTAAAATATTTCATCCATTCGGCTGAAACAAGAGAATGTTTCAGCCAGAATGCTCTTTGGTCAGGCTTTTGAGTGGTTCAAATGAATGAACAATGATTCGTCTTTGTTTGTGTCTGTCGGGCCGTAGCTCGAATTTCGAACTAAGATAGTTATCTGTTCCGTCACTAATTCTATCCATGTAACATGCGATGTGGCGTTTAGTATAATCGATAAGACTTCCTCATCTCCCGTTGGTCTGTACAGTTTACTATAAGTTGACGGGTATCACTAGCCACAGCCACAGTGGCCTAAAACGATAATTGTTTGCGGTTTTGAACAGATAGTAGTCTTACTACAGGTATACCTCTTAGTTATCTTGAACTTGACCAGAAAAAGGTCTCTGTTCATTGTGATTTTATGCATGTATGCATACATGTCTCCCTATCGATCGCTCGAATTACCTGTGGTGCATGAAGATAATTCTGTAATTATCGATTCAAACGTAAACTCTCTTACCTGGACACTACCTTTTAAACAGCATGCGTGGTTTGGAAGTCAGTGTGAATATGCCTTGTGGACGACAGCGTTTACGCTTACGAGCTGGCATAAATCTGATGAAGTTCACTGCGACGAATATGAATCGCAGACTAACGACGACCCTACCGATGTGTTCTCCTTTGGCTACTGGCACGCCATCAAACACCCCGACAACAAATGAAAATGGCCTCTACTTCCCCTGTCTTCAAATTCCTTGTCATCCCAAAGATGGTTTATACGATTATGATCATGTGATTGAGATGCATAGGATATGCAAGTGGCACTTTGAAACAGTTGGCTCGTCACAATAGAGTTGCGAAATCTGATTGCATATCACTGAGGGATGGCTGAACACACCCAAGTGGGATTTATGATTGTTTGGATCATACTTCTTACCACTATCGCCCCAGTAGACCTCGGCTTCCGTTATCCAGCGACATCTCCTTGAGCCAACTCAGTTAAGAATTCAACAGATGTACGTCATGGCAAAGTTGTGCAATTTCACCGTGATTTTCCATTATCATCTTCTACCCTGCTGAACCAATACTATCCGCTTAATAGATGCACATATGACAAAAATAGCCCTCTGAATCTCATGACTGATACAAGAAACAAAGAAGACCATTGTAAATGTTTTATGTTTGAGATCTCCTGCAGTCTTCTGCCAGATTGTCATGATCAACACGTCGCGCGTACATAAAATGACACTCGCATGCGATTGCACTGTGGAACGCCTGCGTAATCCACGCTCAACAAGGTCATGTCAGGTTTTCGGTGCACTTTTCATTTTGTACGATGGTGATGATAAACGAACACGATCAATAACTCCCAGTCGTTGGTGTATTGTTCACATGAAGAGTAGAGGTTGGACGGAATGAGTAGACTTGTTATAATGTGCCCTACATTTTTGGGTGACACGTTTTGAAAAATATGACTGTTCCAAGTCTCCATGGAAGTCGTCGACCTGAAATAAGAACCGTAGGTACCCGAGCATTTGTTCTTCGTACTTCTAGTCTGTCATCTCAGTGGAGCCAGATAGATCCCGGTACTTTTGTCCAGATGATTCAACTCCATTCAACACCACGCCAAATACATTGCCTTATCGCCCAATCCACTCTTGCTTTCTTGTGCCCATTCGTCAGGACGAGTTCATGCATGAAACACTCGAGGGGAATTCACGTGCCAATTGGGCTTTAACACGGCATGTTCATGAGTGCAAAATATTAAGTACGCTCACCTAGATTAGGGTCGGATGCACGTCTACTCAGTTCCACGCCGTGAGAGGTCTGTGCTCTCTGCTAATAAGCACACTACGCTGACCGCACCAATGGAGACGCCTAAAACTATCGTGCTACTTTGGACTTTTTGTCAATGAAGATACAGCTTTTTTGTCAGCCGTTATCGTTTGTTTATCCGTCTTCGCATCTATCCTGTAAAACCATCCGCCAACAACATAATGCAAGTGATTGTGTTTGTTAAATGTCCTTATTGCACGGGATTAAAAGCGCGCCGAAAGCCAGACATACTTTGGACTTGTTGAGCACGCCAGTAGTGTGACCGTGTGTAGTCTGTGTCGTTTTCTGTAAACATAAGAGGCTAACCGCGATGCATAACAAGTTTACAATATGAACCATCACCAGGTTGTTTGTAAGTACGAGGGATCTTAACAGACTGTCCAGTATCGAGAAGTGGATTAGAGAATAGATTTTAAAAAATCAGTAATTAGAGTTCACCAGTCTGTCACTCATATTGAAACCAACGTGCTAATTGGGTATGAAGCAAATGTGCTCAATGAGGCACGGTTAGACGTACTGTACATCCTGGCACGTGTGTTAACGTGAGTTAGTATGAGCTTACTGTGGCTCAGCGCGTTGAGGAACGATCAGTGAATAGGCATGTCAGCCATACCGTTTTCCTTTTTCCTCTGTAGCCATCTGGCATGGCGACGGAGTGTCAGCTTACACAAGCAATCTCAGTGTCAACGCGCGCGGGACAAAATTACCAGGAAAAGATGCAACCCCAAGTTCAGCTGTCCCCATTCAAAACGGCTTTTAATTCTACGAGCCATTTTAGGTATCGACAGCAAGAGTACGGTGATCCAAAACGGCCGATTGAAGTTGATGTTGCAGGTAAGTATCTGCCAGTTACAGTTAACTCGCACTTTTCAGTTTACACGTGATTACGTAGTTAAAATTTAGTTTTTCTCTACATCATATCTTGGTCAGTCTGTTGAATTCCATAGATAGATAGATATGAACACCGTGATTAGAAAGAACGCTTGACCATCATTTCAAGTCTTAAGTCACTCATCAGCTTGATATATTCTGCAAGATTTCAAATCTTGTCACCGATCATCCGTAGACAATTAGAAGCGACAGGGAGATCACGCGTGTCCAAAATAACCACTGACACATTAGCAAATATTATCTTTCACTGTCGACTGATAGTACTCCCGTATGGACACCTCAGACAAAACATACAAAATACACGGGAAGTGTTTTGCTAGAGATTGGACTGATTATTACATAAGTGTTGAAAAAGCAAAGTAGTTTTGGACCCAGTAGGAAAGAACCACTGGTGTGATGATAGAATAACGAACAAAAATGCTCTGTCCATTTGAAAAACCCTATAGATGTTAAATACTTTTTGGATGAACTAATGCAAACTTCACAGTATGAAAACCAACTTGTCTGTCACTGGTACGACAATCGTCTCAGTTATCCAAACACAGTAATTCGCCATTATTGTTTGACATATGGAACAAATGAAGTGGAGAGTAGATTGAATTTTATAAGATGAGGCAGAATGTGGAACTATTCGAGCCAGCCCAGTAGTTTCAAGATCTAACAAAGTAAGTTACGAGGAGACAAGCACAACGAACTTCAACAAACCAACATCCGGTCGACAACCTACTGCATTAAACTCTAACAGAATCCACAATCTAAAGGAGACCTGGTCAAGGAAAATCTCATGTTCGGCTAGTTCCTTACCAATGTTGGAAACAGTATGCTAAGCTTCATACACAACAACAGCATTGATGGATTCCAACGTGAACAGTTTAAGAAATCCTGCCTCGGCAGTCGGTTATCGGGATCGTATGATGGAGTCCACAAGACGGTTGACTGGGTGAGTAATTAAGTTCAAATGTGAAGTTTCTAAGCTCCTGTCGCGGATTCGTAGCTCAGCTGGTAAAGCATTTGCTGCATTTGGGCATGTCGTTTTTAACCATTGGTTCGGATTCAACCGAGGCCCAGGTATTTCACAATTGCGTCAATTCTGAGTTAGCGAACTCGTCACAGTATTTATCAATAAGCTTAATAACAACAGTGAGTGTGTTTCATTGAGCGTCCGTAGTTTGTGTTGAAGATCCGTGTTGATGAACAGACGGAAAGACTGCCGCCAACATGTACGCAGTAAGCTGGTATGTCATTCACTATTCTGTGCAACCGCTGATCTTCTAGCTCCCCCAAGAACACATCTCACTGCTACTTCACATAGTTCAGTGTTTGTGAATACGCGTTTGCTAGCCTTCACAATTTTACTGTCACAATGAAAAGCTGTTCGCCACATATAATCGTGTATGCATTAGAATGTAAGTTCCAAACTGTGTTACAATGAAGTATGAGCTAATAAATCTCGGCCTGCTAAGTGAAGTGTTGTTCCTCTAAACGAACCCTGTCTGTAGACCGTCATCATTTTAGTGACTAGCAGTACACTGGTGCTTGGTACCGTTACTTGCTCGCCTTAACCGGAAGAACTGGAAATTCCGTTCAGAGATAAGAGAAAGGCAAGCAATGTGAAACAAAACTCCGTTTATACTATAACAATCAGGTAAAGATTTACATAACTTGCAAACAAATGAGCATACAACCGAGTTGTAAATGAAAGAGTGGGGCTAATTGTTAGTCAGTTTTCTTACAACTTTCATTGTCCGCCTCGTCAAGCACACTTACTTCAAAGACATCTCAGTTTACACGAATCGAAATTCCCCGGTAACATCTTCTGCTAGAATATAGGTGAGGCGTAAGGTCACCAGATCGGCAGACAAACGCGACCTGCGGATTCCGACAGATTAACGGTTAATTTCTCCTCTAGTTAACAATTGATCTATCGACCACTTCGTATCTTGCGCCAAGAGTACGTGCGCTTACCAAAGTGCACAGTGCATTAAACGATGAGGTATTACTTTTACTATATTGTACAAATCATTAAAGTATAAGATGTCTCAAGGTTTGAGTTACTGAACAAGCTTGAACCAGCAACGCCATTAACTGTACCGCAACGCAAATATACCTTAGACCTCCGTCTTCTGGACTAATTGATATTGCTTGTTTGGATTCTTCAGTGTAATCCGAGTCTTCGAGATTTCAGTCCGAAACGTTTTCTCCCTTCGTTGTGAACCCGTTGTTGATACTGAAATCAACAGTCGCAAATTATGACAAGCCATTATTTGGTGAGCCCTGTTGGAGGGAATCCACAGCTGCGAAGAATGCTGCCTGCTATACTGTGGAAACCAGTAGTCTAAACAGGCGTACCAAATGGATTGCCCAAAAACCCCTACTTAGAGGGGGGGTTACACGTTTCAACTTATGAAAATTTGGTCGTCATTTTTTGTTTTATTACATTGGTATATGCGTTATGCGAACTATCCCATTGTGTCCATTCTGCTGCTTATTTGTGTGAACAACAATGTGGACAATTGAAATCCGACTCAAAACAGGTTGTATTTTCGATGGCTGTGCGTGCATGTAGTGTGAAAGCCCCTATGGATAGAAGTCACCGCTGTCTAACCATCGAATCACACTACAAACACTCCTGCATATTGATAAGCGCGTGTGCGCACGCTTAACGAGGTAAACAGGTGGAAATTTGACCATTTGTGGTGCAACGTTTTAACAATCCCACATGTTTTCGGGCTTATACACACGCACTGTGTGACTAAAGCGGCTTCATTGATTTGGCAGCAAACGACCGGCACCACAGAAACAGAGCTTCATGATTTAATCCGCTACTCGCAGAAGGGGTGCAAGCTGTGGGCTTCGGTGACTAATTCGTTGCAAACGAGTAACGATAAACAACCCGAAGGTTCCCGCCATTCTTTGTATGAGTATGTATACAAACGGAGAAGACCACGTTTTTCACATATTACCTGTACGATACCGTTGTGCGTGCGAAACTTCAAGAGGGTGACAGATGTTGAAGTCAGTGGACGTAGAATTGTCTGGGCGTTGGGGCTGTTTTTGGTCGTGTGATCAGCGCTATTATCACTAACTGTCCCGGAAGATTTGAAATTACTAGGAACATTTCGTTTGCCTAAAATAGTCAAGACAACAAAGGTAAAACTTCATGTATGATCTACATCAAGGCAAGTTAGACTGTATTCTTACATGCGTACAACAAGTGTTTAGCACAAAGTAAAAATCGCAAACACAAACCCTACAAACTGGAGTGCTTAGGTATTAACAAAACAGCACTAAGGTCACAAATGTCTTTCTACGCAGAAGCAGTCAACTTATCGTGATGAATATCTGTTTTATGACGCAACGCGATTATGAAGGTATTTTCTGTGCTTAAAATCAGTCTAATTATCATGAGATGCATCTCAACAGGTCGTCAATTTTGTCAACCTGCTTGCTGGAGATACGAAAATTTACTGAAACACCATTGGTAAACGCACGGCATTGTCAGCCGCAAACGCGGAGGTGCACACCAATCTATATCTGAACAGTAAATTTCCAGCTTTCAAATCACGGACACCGCGTGATCTCAAGCTTTCTTCAGGCAACCACCATACACACTGTGTTTCGAAAGGTAGTTGTTTCGTTAGCTTTCTTGGGCGAATTAACTCACAGGTTGCTATTAAAAAACTTCCTTGTGACTGCTTCCAACTGCTGTTCATTAAAAGTGTTCCGTTCCAGTTGACGCCGTTTATCCTTTAAAGTGTCACTGTTGAAAACGCGTATTGTCGTGCCAAATGTTGTGTGTACCAGCCATCATTCCTGCGGCAACTTAGTGAAACGGAAAAAGTATTTATAGTATTTGTTCACGTATTTCATCATTAGGTGACATATCGAATCGACTGAGTCGTTCCGTTGTTTACTCTGAAGTCCGGAAACCACAAGTCACAGGTCAGAAATGTAGTATTTTTGAGCGTAAACAGTGCATTTGGCTGAGTATATTACTAGCCTCAGTGTGATTACATGTGAATGATGAGTTGTTTAGCAGATTTTATAAGTTAGAAAAAAACCGGTTGTGAAAAACCAGTTCTTAAGTAAGATTCAAACCAACGACAGAAACAACGTACCCAAATACTACAAAGAGTTTTGCAAGCCGAGCAACAGAGCCACGTCACCAACTCGAAAACTTCATATTTGGAATCTGTTGCACATCCATTTCAGTGTCTCACATGGAATCCACTAGATGATCCAAGGGATCGAATACCCCAGCGAGATTTCTCAAGCACCTCATGCTAGAATCCACCAGTGCATCCTTTGAGAGAGGAAACTGAATTACAAACCCGTAATTTCGCTGAATGCACAAACTAGAAGAGACTCAAATGTGATTTGAACAGGCTGATTCGAATCCAGTCGAATCAATGATATTCCACAACTCTATATCTGTTCTACAACCGAGCAAAGCAGCAGCAGATACACAATGACCGTAACACATTCATAAGGTAGGTTTGTATGGGATTTTAAGTTAGCGTCAGAACAGCAACCCTAGAAGCACACGGCCCTAACCACCTTCAGATCAATGACAGCCCAAACGAGCCTGTGCGGATCACGTCGAGTTTTGCGTTCAGAACACAATTACCGTTATGAAAATGTTAAATAAATGAATGAATATCACCTATGTTGTTTTGTGTAAAATGTATTTTGTCAATTGGTGTTCCCTGTTTCGTTTCTGGCCCAGTACAGCTACGCAATAGTTTATGAAATGAACGGAAAATTAACTGGCAAGGGCGTTGTTGTAAGATGGGAACATAATTTGGATGTTTATAACATCTAAAGATCGACTGTTGTGCTCCAAACAGTCTAATTATCCCGTGGAATGCCCATGCAGTCTTATTCCATTACCTTTTCACCGCCTTTATATAGGCTCTCACACTGAACCAGGCGAACCCAGTACAGCTGTGTTATCAGCAATCTATTTTCACGCCATACTATTCTAGTATCAATGATCCGTTCAGTTCTATTTAGTGAGTACCGCCTATGACAGACGTACAGTCGCAAGCCGTGCATTTTTAAAAATATCCAAATAACCACTCATTACTTTGGCATTCAGCAATGAGCGTGATGTCTTCATCGGCACCAACCTCCCCGAACAGTAGTGACGCAGAAGACCTAATTCCACCCAGACTACATCATGGTTCTTCAGCTTTGACGGTGGGAGTTAGACGTGGACTGATCAAGCACATTGGTTTATCAAAGAAACGCAGATATCGCGGACTCGTCACTAACTGCAGCCCATTTTTTGGGCCATCTCATCGCTCGGGAATTTATTCACCTCATCAGTCAGACGTCAGTCAGTCAGCTCCTAGCAGTCCAACAATGGATACGTATGAGACATTGCCATTGTTGGAGAATGCAATTCATCCGCATGGTATGATATCCGAGGAACTAGGAATCAGTGGTCCTCGTGGATGGCCATCAACCTTTCGAGCTGATTTTATCTCAGGAACATTTCTTCAAGGTCCAACGACTTCCTGTCACGCACAAACTTATGGACCAACATTACACCATTTGTTACACAAACTAGGAATTCAAGTAAGTGGATTCACAAGATTGCTTTTTTAAATGTCAACGATTAAACATTTAAGATGTACAGGGAAGTCACTAACAGTTTTCCGCACAATGTATCTCCCGAGCACATTTCGCTCCATCTCATCAGGTACATACTGCAGTCTATGGGTTTAATAGCAAAGTTCAATAAGCACTGTGAAACAAAATAACAAAATCAACACGCTAATAAACACGTACAATGACACACATCCATGCGCAACAGTTACTAGGGGAATCAAGTACTGACAAACAAATCTTTCTGTACGTAGAGGGGTGGCTTCTATTTTCTAATTGCTACCTCCCCGGCGAACCGGAGAAGCCTTCGATTTATGTTGTGTAACATATTCGAAACGCCTATTCCAGGCTTATTTGGGGTCGACAATACTACGTGTGTCGAGCGATTGATGACGCTGGTTCATTGTGACTTTTCACATTCTGACTTGAGTCCGGTATTGTGGTATCCATAAGCGTTTTACGAACCCGAACGAGAATGTGTTTGTTAACCCGATTACGTAACTGCCGTTCCGTTCTGCTCAGGTAAATGGCCTGGCACTCACACGGGATGAACAAAAATGACCATATTGACTAGTAACATGTATTCTGACAGATTTCCTAACTACCACGCCATGATTTCTCTAGCAATTCACACTGGAGTAGTATTCAGATTGCCCAATTGTCTAGATTAGAGACACAGTAACTGTCCCGTTAATTCCAGTCGATAACCCCGCGGCCAGAAACTTCTGAATTAGGTTGAATTCACCCATTTTATCGAACAAACTGAGCAGTGCATACAACTGGAATTGAATTTCGGGAATTTATAGTGTATGAGCATACTGGGGTTGTGGTTACCACGCTAGTCTCATAAATAAAAGGGGGGGAATGCAAATTCCGGTTCGGATAAAGATATGCACTACTGATTAGTTTCAAGTTGAACATCACCCACAATTGATCTAAGCAGCTATCGCATTCCTATAGACTTTCTAGTCGGTCCCTTTCGAACAGCAGAAGCATTAGACTAGTGTTCTGCTCTCAGTAGAGCTCGTAAGTAGTACAGCATATCGTCGCCACTGCCGCCGAGGCTTGAACCACGGACACGCTGTTCATGAGGCAACCGTGTTTACCACTGCGCCATTGACCTCACGTTAGACACGACCGAATTATCATATGTAAACGCCCACCACTTTCGCTTGTGAGTAATGATCAGGTTGCTCGATCGTCTCGGAATGAAGACACAGGTACTGTCTGTTAGCTTCAATCGATAACCTCGCGATTAGGACTTCCTAGACAGGTCGAAATCTCCGATCCCGTTGAACCTGCTACTGATTAGCTCCAGTAAGAGCGAAATTTTAGTCCAGTAGTTGCTTATGACGTAGGCCGGCCGAGAGGCTTATCTGAATGCAAGAACTATGATCCACTGTGGATGGCGTTCAATCTGACAATATATAACTACGAGTTTCTCGGGGAAGCGATGCAATTTATAGGATAGGCAGCAGCTAAATTGACGTGTTCATAGCTGCAAGGTAGAACAACTACCTGGTCATTCGTGTCTGCTTTCCATAGCTCACAACGGATGACACCAGCGGGGAACAGACAGCGAGGCTAGGAAGCGGACATTTGATAGAGCCGCGTTTACTTACTGAGTTTTCAAACTATGCACACACGTATAATATCGTGTCCTAAGGGTGCTGTTTGGTCGCCTGACTCAGCCAACGCGTTTGGCTGACATTGCGCCAACTGTCATAAGGTAAGAAATGGACGAATATCAATTTATGGTAGACAAAGGTAGTTAATTAACAAAATGTCAACCATTGTAAGTCGAGTCCATCTCCCGGACTGAGGTCTTCGCAACTCACAGAGTTGATGACTACAGCCTTTACGTGAACTGACAGCCATTCGGCTCGAATGCATGTACATTGCCATAGTTTGAATAAATAAACGGTTAATGACTCGGGTCTGTAAAAGCAGTAGTGCAACTGCCCTGTTGATGAAGTCTTCCACCTCCGTTATTTGTCAAATATGGGTATTTTTAAATTGAATGTCTGGGTTTAAACGTACCTTCTTTGGTAATAAATCGTCATTTCATCCGTTGGTTCCGAAGTTGTAGCTGGCTTCTTTTCTCCCCGGTGCGAACTATCGTTTTACTGCCGTTCACGATTATGACGGTTATAGTGAACGTAATAGTAAACTAAGAGATGAAACGATTGTTAATTCTGCGCCACATATTAAGGGGTCTCTGTTTGATATGGGACCTGACTATCAGTAGTTGGTCCTGATAAATTCATTGTAGCACTGTCTCCTTGTGCAAATAACGAGGGGTCGTTTATGTGCGATTGTTTTTTTACAACCGCATTTGTATAATCTGTCAGTTTGTTTATCTCTAACAAATGGAATACGTGTGACGATGAATTTGGGACTACGAGCTAGTTTGTGACGTTGACCTTTTATAAGACGACTACATACTTTCGAGCAAGTGTCACTAAATGTTGTGGTTCCCAAAAAAAACTTCATCAAGGCAGTTATGCGCGATCGAATTTGTGTAGACTAGTAAACCAGGTTATTTTCAACACTCGTATGCTTTCAATTCAGTTTTTAATCGGATTGAGTTTTGTTAGCAAAATTGACAAACGTCACATTGTGGTCAATAAAGCATTAGGAATGTGCGTTGTTGCTTATATTCTTCGATGTTGTTTGAGGAGAGTTTAAAACTCAAACCTTAAAGTTTTAACGGTCTCAGATGAACACTTCCAAGTAAATGTCTGTGAAAGAACAGGCTTTTATTTGCCCGGGTTGACTGAACAAGGAAGATACTTGCGCACTGATTGGAGCTCACACAAACTTAGTAACAAACCCTGGCTCCAGTACACACATCCACTCTGACGTTATGAGTGAATATATTCACAGGACTCGATTCTGTTGGTGTGACTGTAGCATCAAGTTAGTTGATTGGTTACCAGTTTCCAGTGGTCCATCCAAATCGACTAATTGTTGGCAGGCCAAATACTCATTACCGTTTCTTCTGAATAATATGTAACAATTCCCATCCGCAGACCGTCTCTGTTGGAATTCATCTCAGGAGGCAATCTAAATGAAGTTCGAACTACCACTCCTTGTGTTAGAACCAAAGTTTCCATTCATTAAGTGCTTTTATGTCGCCGTTTTATGTTTCCTACGGTGTTTAGCTTGTAGTCACCAGACAGTTTTGTTCAGTGCCCGAACCTCAGCTTTGTTCGGATGCAGGCCCTATACTTCACCCCTGCGCTTGAGAAATGAGTGAGTTGACTGTCATTAGAAAGAGGCCAACCTGTTTATTGCTGAAATGTCATTTTTTAATGTTAGATTACAATGACTGAAGTGGCGTATTGTCTCAATTTTGATAAAACACAAGCTGACTTGTTGTTTTGATATTCTGACGCATACCCTTGCTGTAAGATCAGGGCTTTTAAAACATTCAGTCATACTTGATTAAAAAAACACCGTATATATTATAAACCTAGATGATATACAAAAAGGGAACACTCGAATTGGTATGACATGTGTTCCAACGTCAATCATTCAGGACATGCGATTATTTTTATCAAATGCTTCCATATTTCAAGTTAAACCTTAATTCCTTTGCCAAATATTGGACTTGATTACGAACACTTCACAGTTCGTGTGTATACGTTTTTTTCTTCTACGTACACTGCATCAACGTTCCCACTCTAGAAACACAACCACCCTTTCTGAGACAGGGTGAGGGTAATTCATGGTATAGTGAAAGATAACTTAGATTCAGAATGACGCCCATGAAAGTTGATCTACTTTCACTAAAATGGTTCTGGTGGAATAAGAGATACATCCAAACAAACGCACATACAGGCATCAATTGATTTATTCCGTCTAGAGTGGTAAGCTGACTCATCACACCAACGACCCAACCGGACATTTGATAACCCAGTTTCCCTGCACATGTGATGAAAAATATGTCCCAGATTGACCCACAGATAAACAGAAACCAAGACAACTGCAGGTGTTATTAAATCTTGGAACTAGACACTGAAATCAAATCCTAACTGACTGTTAAAATAATGCTCTTTCTGTTGTTTTTAAACGGGAATAACAGTAGTTTCTATCACAGAATATCCCTTTGTAGGGGCGATTTCAACATCCCCAGTTTAGCATAGAGTCACTGCCGCAATGTTTCATTCACTCTGTTCAAGTTGTTCACCATATTTCTCCCAAGATTAGCAAGTCCAAATACAATGTTTGTTGGCTGTGTTTGAAACATTGACTGTTGAAACGTTGACTATTTGAAGCGTTTACATTTACTATGCACGGAAAATATGAGGTTCTATTTTTCGGGTAAGGACTTTCAACAAATAGATGGCGTAGCCATGGGGAGCCCACTCGGTCCTGTTCTAGCAGATATGTTCATGGCCAAAGTATAACAGTCGCTACTTCCAGTTGTAGACGGACTGAAACTCTACAAACGTCTGTCGACGACATGTTCTTGATTGGACAACACAAGAAACAAGTGGAAAGAACGTTTCAAGCTTTCAACTCAGTCCACCCGAATATATCAGTCACAGTTGAGTATGAAGGTGAGAACAGTTTGCTTTTCTTGGACATTCTAGTTAGACGCCATTCGGACGGATTTACCGAACGTTCGGTGTACCGTAAACCAACATGGAGGGGACAATACATGAAGTTCATGAGTTTTGCTCCCGTTGCATACAAAAGGTCACTAGTACGTACACTGTTTTACAGGGCGTCAAGAATATGTTCCGAAGATAGATTACAAGCCGAACAAACAGTGTTGTATGAAACGCTTCGTGCTAACAATTTCTCAGAACGTTTCATTCGGAAATGGAGCAAATTTTCTTCTACAAAAAGTGCAACTGTGGAAGTCCCTAAAAAAGCTGTTTACATCAAACTCCCCTTCAAACGTAACAGTTTGATGAGCATCTTTGAAAAGATGATTAGTGCCGAGCTAAAATGGGTGTATAATGCAGCAAAGCTTGTCCTGCTCTTACAAACCACTAAGTTACCTCTACCCTCGGTCAAAAAACAAACCCCTATGTTTTCTTGCAGTTGCGGAAACATATATTAGTAGAACAGAAAGGATGCTTGAAACCAGGGCCAAGGAGCACATCCCACATTGGTTGTGAATTGTACTGACTAACCCACCAATGAGAGACATTCAGCGAGGACGAAACGCCGCTTCATCCATTGTAAGGCAATTATCGACTACCGGTCACAGTGTCAACATCGCATCTTCGTTTAAGATCTTGATGAACACTTACAACTCACAAATTCTGAACTATATTGAAGCCTTGTTGTTCAGCCGTCGACAGCCGGTCCTATGTGCACAAAAGCAACTGACTGTCAACCATTGTTTACCGTGGGTTTGGTCGTGAGTATTAATCACGATCCAGCCCGACTTGTACTTTTAATCGTTTCATTTAAGTATTGTTGGTTTTGTTTTCATGCTAGTCACAAGTTTACAATTGATGAGGGTGTGCGAAATGAATTCATATCGTAATTTGTGTCTTCTGACAGTCTCTGTGTTGTAAATATGCTAAGTTGCTTGATAACGGGTCTTCTGCAGTCTGACGTGCGCTTGATGCGAAGTTATGTTTTCCCATTTTGATGGTTAATCATGATTAGCAGGGGATTTTGTAATACGTTTTTATTGGCCTTCCCATTTGAAGAAATTTCAAGGCGATGCTCCAATCAGCTCCTGAATTTCTTCAATGAGTAGTATTCAGTTTTGATTGTGGCTCAAATCGGGATGCGCCTTACGAACACAAACTAAGAAAGCTGGAACTGTTCCCTCTGATGAGCAACACAGTGCGAAGAAATTCTGCAGAAGTATGTGAGATAGTACCGAAAACCTCAGTGCTTTCCATCGGTCACATAGTGCATTGGGGGGAAGGTAGAATTTTGAAAGGGGATGGCAAGCAGATAAAGATGTTAAACTGCCGGCCAGAGATGAGAATGTGCTTTACCTCCTAATTATCAGTAATCCAATCAAACAA
>LUCH01002191.1:66209-90267 GCA_013368495.1 Paragonimus heterotremus | reverse complement strand
ACCTGGCGTTAACTGTTTCCACCTCTCTGATAGTTGTCTCACTATGAAGGACATTTTTCAGTCCCGAAGCATGAGCCTTGACTATGATAGTACCCCTGTGTTGTGAAGAGTTTCTGGTCTTGTGAAACTGACCGTTTTGCATGTTTTCCTTTTTATTAGTCTGTCTTGTATTTTTTTCTAAAAAATATGGCACAAATAATTTTTCATTTGAGGACTGAACTATTAACGTCTGCTATTCTTGCGCTACGATTTGCCAACTGTTCAGTGTTGTTAACTATGCAGTGCCCCACATTTGACAAACAGATTGTTTTCACATTCACCTTTCTATACATCTGTTGTTTAGTTTTGGTTTCACCGTTTGTTCTTCCCTTGAACGAAAATGTGTATATTGCTTTTCAAAGTAAATGATATTATGTTCAGCCTTTGTAGGCCGTGCAGCAAATGTCTGTTTGGAACAAAAGAGGGTTCTCATGACAAGTGAACAGTTTGAAGAGGTGTGCTCAGTGTTGTTTTCTAAGTTCGGATGGGCTACAGTGCGTCTGGTGGTAGGCTGAAAGAATGTGGTTAAACTCGAGACTAACGTTCGTTGTTGTTTTAAGTTTGCGACAGACAGTATTTGCGAATTAGCCACCACTTCGTTTAACCGACACATGTAGGAACGCCAAGCGCGAATGTTTCCCTTCTTCGCCCATAAAAGCTTTTCCATCTACTTTGGTATACATGTACGGGAAAACTGATTGTGCGGAATAGGTGTTGAGGTAAAAGGGTTACAGCCACAAAGCACCGAAGGTATAAGTCAGTTCAATTTTGTGCACATAGCACTGGTTGTCAGTGCTTATTTATTATGGTCTAAACCATTATATGCTATGAAACTTCGGCAAACCGTGAAGCCACGTAAGCCGGAGTAATGTGAAGAAAATATTTACTCTTCCCATTAATTTACTTTGGCTATGACTTTCTGGTCTTCCCATTCATCTCGTTTTGTCGTCGTTACCACAAACTGTAATGAGTGGATTGGACCTGTTTATACCGAACAGCTGGCGGGGTATTATGAACTGGTTGCATTCCACCGCATATTTCCAGTATGTTTGGTATTAACAGGCTTCAGCAGGTTTCGTGTAAAATGTCGGACCATTCAAGTAGGTTAGAAGAAGCGGCTGTTGCGCAACAGGATAAAAAACAAGTTGAAAATTCGGCTCGATTATTGTTTAAGATGTAACGGTTACTTAACCCAAATGAATGGTCCTGACACCTTAGGGTGAACTGCGGGTTACAGTGTAACTGTCGAAAACGTTGCGAAACCAGCAATAGAAACCCTCAACAAGGACACCAGCATGTAATAGATTAATGTCTCTCCCTTGCGCACCAAACCATCTGTGCGTGTTCTTGTACGCATATTCTACTTATCAATTCTTTTCTAGTCGTGATAATAATATGTCCATTAAAAACAACGTGTATCTAACGAACTTTCGTTGTTGTTCTTACTAGCCCCATCATTACAGATGCCACCACTTCCTGCCATTCCAGTTAGACCGATTGCTTTGGACAGGACAGAGAATTTGATCGACCCAGCGCACCTGACAGAAAAGCAGGCATTACATGACTCCGGCTGTTCCAGTAGCAATGAATTTAATGGACCAACTTCGCAGCAGCCATTCATGGACGGTCCATTTCAGAACTGTGCTCAGCTTCGTGGTGCTGATCGCTTCTGGTCGACTTCAACTACTGGTTACACAAGTGTTCCCAACACCACACTAAAGGAAACGAGGCTATCCCATTTGTGCACTGAACCTCGGTAGGACTTTCTATGCGGTTCAAAAATACAATAGTAGTTTAGAGTTGGTAGCTGTAATCGTTCATTGTTCATCAGGGATCCTAAATCCCGAAGCGTTGAAAGAGACACGATAAGTGTTTGGAGTGCAGATGGATAAATTCTTTCATCCGCCATTTTCACCGATCACGTAAACGGAAAGTGGTTTTCAGGTCACTTTTGTACGAAATAAAATCGATGTTATTTACGCGACCGTTATTTTTGGAGGATGTCTAGACCATTCAATGATCAGCTGAGAAAAAAGTACAAAGATGAGATAAAACTATCAAACGAAAGTTCGTAACTATGTCCTGAAAGGACTTCAATTGGATGTACTGACACACTTGGAAAACGATAAATATCATCTCAAAAAAGATTCGTAAGTGATTCAAACGTCAGAAATGTCACCGAACACATGAGTCATACATTCATTCAGCGTCTTGAGGTTACGGGTTTTGTTTATTCTGTCTTAGCTCACTATTCAGCTTTGTACTGATTCCATCACATCTTACTACAGCTTATTGTGCTATGAGTTCTTTTTATTGAAACACTCCTATCCTACAAAAATTTATTTCTCTAACGTGATCAACAAAAACTGACATCCACCAGCGCCCATTTTTTCTATGAACCCTTCGGTTGGCATCAGCTAAAGTTCTTTTTTTCTACTACCGAACTATGTGAATGATTGGTTCACTGTGCATGTTCTTATTCTATCTTCGCCAGTTCACTTCGATGAAGGAACCAGGAACTATAACATAACAGCAACCTTATCGTCAAAGAAGTGTTAGTGACCCTTGACAGTTGGCGATATTTCCCCTTCTAGAGCAATGAGTAATAATCAGTGGATAACAGTGACAGTTTCAATAAGTACTGTATTGGATTGCCAGTTCCAAAATGCTGATGAGTCCAACCAAGGACGAAGTAGCTCACAGTGAAATGTCAAAATTTTCCACCGGCGTGGTCGTGATAACTGCGAACTGACAACAAAAGATGAATTCGACTGCAGGGTGTGAAAAAGTTGTATAATAATTATGTGTGTTCGATTCGTCTGTCGCCTTCATAGTCACAGACGATCATTTTTAGGTTACCGAAAGAAAAACGCTTAAATATTTCTCCACTAGATAGTTATTGAAACGAAACGATGATGTCTTTCTACTTAAAAGAAGATCCGCTGTTCTGGTTGGTGGTCGCGAGTCTAGGATAAAGACTGAGTTGAGTGGTAGCTAAAACCAATTATTTAGTATTACTGATGTGTTACAGTTTGAATCAGATCAACATGTGTCCTGGTTATTCACTGTGCGTCTGACTTAATGATACAGTACCTTCCAGTTCACGTGTGATTTTCAGTGTCTCAAGACAACAACCACCTAGCCAAAACAGAACTGAAAGTTTAACTTTTTAAGGTTCCTGAAACTGTTCCTTGATCTCTAGAGATTCTAGGCTGGTACATCTACTCCACTTTCTCTAACAATCACACAAAACACTGAGCGGTAGAAAAACTGAAACATTTAAGATTACACGGAGATGAGAATAGGCAATATAGGAAAAAACGTGTTGAACTCGAACAAGGACTAACGATAATTTGTTTGTCGTGGTGATAACGAGTAAGCAAGAGAAATTCACATGACCTGTAAGTGAAAACGTGTGTAAAAATGTATCTGCAATGGACAATGACCCCATATTTGATGAACACTTGTATGACAGATAGGAGAAAATTTATTACAAATGTTAAAATGAACGGGAACAATATAATTAAGCAGAAAGGTACGGAAGTAAAGAGATGCTTGGGTGAGCTACGCAAAATAGAACAATGACGAGTATGACCGGGATCAGGTAGGTGGTCAGAGTGACAAATAATCTGACGAATCGTTTCATGGGAAAAGTTGAATCATTTAGGGTTTGAGGAGACAGACTGAAAAAAGTTAAACATCTGAGCTCAAAATGAAAGGCAAAACTCTGGTTTGATAAAAAATCATAATGAGACTTAAAGATAGTTAACAGCGACTGATTAAAAACGGATAAGGTAAGAATCCTGTTGTGAGTAAAAATTACCAAGTAACTTCGTTGAATATGAAGTCAGCTGACTACTTTTAGACCATTCTTCATTGTGATGACCTTTTGCAAAGTGTTAAAAGGTTCCGATGAATTGACAGATCATGGTAGTTTCATTGGTGCGCTTGTATACAGAAACCTAGAGGTGTACTGAGAGATGCCTTACAAACAGAATGGAGGATTCGTAGAAAGTGTTGTATGCGCGTCAAGACCGTCTGTGTGCCCCACACTCGTGCTGAGACTCAGGCTGCGTTCTGAATGGTCGCACCTCCAACGACCACCGGCTCATACGTCCACGCACATATGAATGACGCTCCGCTTGTATGTGGGACAATATAGTTTGTACTTCTACTGAGGCACGTGTTCTCTCTACCGTTGCTATAGCCTGTAAGGTTTAATGTTGATTGCACACGTATAGGAATACACCAGAAATTATACTCAACCTAGTCAGTTCTTCTTTAGAATGCCGGGGAACGCGCTGGCAAAGCTACGTCACTGAAGCTAACTTCAAGTTAGGTTGTAGATACTGCGGTACTACTAACGACAATCAGTTCAAATGAATGACAACAAAATTTGAAATGACCTAAATCCATAAATCTCTGTTAGTAATTTATATCGTGTTCAGTTAGTTCAACGAGAACAGTAGCTCCAGCCTAACTGAGCAGTCCTGACTACGGGATGATCGACTGAACTGAACATAACACTTAGTTTATTTCTTTTTTTCAGACTGATCGAGTAAACTGAACACTATTCACGCAAGGTTGTGGTTGAGAATATGGATATACTTAGTTGGCCGTGCCTGTTTGTGCGGTTGGTAGCATCGCACGCACAAAGATTGGAGCGCTAACTCCGGTGCGGACGAAGGTATGCACTGTTGATGAGCTCTAACAATAGTGAAATTCCAATTTAGTGCTTCCTTACGAACTGGGCCAGCCGAAAGGCTTATCCGAATGCGGGGCTGTGACCAAGTGTGGCTAGTGTTCAGCTTGAATACAATTCGTAAGCATTCATGCAGAAGTGCAAACAAATCTGACGAATGAACTTCGGGTATACAACACACGGAGAATCTGACAAGTTTAGACCGTTCTGCACAAACACATCCGAATTAATGTCACCTTGAACTGAGCAGGCATACTTAAGCGTGTTCACCAGGTGGGATGCACACAGTTAACGAATGAAGAAGAAGCCAGTAGGCGGATAAATAGATAATCAGGGCAAGGAAGACAAAAGTTTTCAGTGGTTAACTAATTAACCAGTTCCCACTTGGAATCAGGGCAGATGACCATGAAATAAAGTGAATAACAATAGGACAGTACATGTTTGAAGTAGATCTATGATAGTTTTGCCATGCGATCGGAACAGCCTACAGCACATAAGCACAAACCTGATAATTACTGTCTTACCAATAAGTAGTTTGGCAGATTTATGACTTTTCAGAGGAGACCCAGTTGTGAAAAGTCAGGATTTCAGCTGGATTGGAACCAGTGATAGAAACACCATGCCCAAACGCGGCAAGAGTTCTATTGAGTCCGGATGTGAAATTTCCGGGCTTCTGACGTGGCTTCGTAACTCAGCTGGAAGCTCGTTGGAAGTTTCCCTACTTAGGGTTGCTTCACTCATAATCACAATTAACAGGCCGTTAAATACCTGCAATGTAGACCAGATCGTTCCGGTCTTTCTATCGTCATGCTTATCTTCTGTCGCTTATTCTACAGTTCACAGATCTCCATGAAACCATGCTGTAACCCACCGGTGATGCCAACACGAACTCCAAGTGTACTCCAGGGATTGACAGCCAGATTCCACACGCTTCACCGACGTCACGATTCCGCACTGTGTCTCACGGATACCACAAAAAGTATGTTCATCTGAAGCGTACTGTTGAAAAACCTATAGCATGGATATGGTGCATAAAACCAATACGGTTCATTTGCTTGGCACCCACCAGATGAAATGAGGAATATTGGTCTAATTAAAGGTAGTTGTAATGAACGTACTGTACAAAAAAGAGCACTAACGACCAGTTTGCACGTCCCCAATGCCAATCGTCCGTTTGTGTTTGCGAACCTAAATCCAGTTCAAATGCTAACCAAATTTTCGGTTAAACATTCGGTACGATTTCGTCTGTTTATATACTTATGGTTAACATTTTCTGTCTTAGGTTCTTGCCTTTCATCTCTTGCTCACTGAGTAGATTTCATTCAGTGATGACTCATTTGATCTCACATGTTGTCCGTGATCAATCCATCACAGGATTCAACAATAACCCAAAGTCGCGTTGTGATATTCCGGTCACCACTGAACGACTCACGTCTCAGACTTGGTCATCGCTTGCAATATGTTTTCATCAGGTCAATACAGTTTTAAAGTCTATTCGATGCGTATCACAGCCAAGAAGTTTGCATATTCATTCACAAGTCAGACAAACGTATTGCACTGGATTTGCGTGACAAGGGTAAATAAAACGTGGCTACAGAAACAGTATAGTTTGAACGACCTTAATATGACAAAACAATATCAAGTTGTATGGTCGGATGGCAGTAGGATTTCACTACCACTGAGCTGATCTGCGATGATTTATTGGAGTGTTGCAAAACACTCGGAAATAGCCGTCAGAGTCGGTTTGTGGTTTGTTCATTTCACTATCGAATCACGCAGAGTTATATTTCTTGATCCGTTCAAAACTAAATCTACACTTTCAAACTGTGAGTTGTTTTGTGTTACAAAGGTGGGTGGGTTCAGAAGCGTGTTTTTGCAAAGGATATATGAAACAAGCTCCTTTCCAACCATTAATCTTCGGTCTAAATACAAGTTTATTGGTTCAGTCAGCGCAAGAGTGCGTAAACTCCAGTAAGAATTGACGTACATCTAAATCCCAACAAGTGAACAAGTCCTACCCAGGCATCCAAAAGTCAAATGCGCACACGGCGGAAGTCAATAAGCAACTCTTTGATAAACTAAAGTGAGACAGTCATAAGTTGTGTACATGTGCATCTGTGGAAATGCCAGAAGGAAGGTAAACACTTGAGATTCTGGCAGTTCTGTTATAATTATCATCAAGTGGCTGTAAACGTTTTGTGATTTTTGAACAGCAGTATTCGAATTCCAGTCACCTGCACCCAAGGTAGGATTAATGGGAAATCTGGCCTCCTCAAAGGTGTGTCTGAATAAAAGCCACCATGGGTTCCCCACTGGATGGCACCGGGTAATAATAAGCATGAATGAGCTGATCATAGTGTTACCAAGGCGACAAGTGTTTTTTACCCTGCCTTATCACAGCAGAGTCGGTTACTGTGGGCAACCAGGTGAATCAGACCAGTTGCCTGAATAGTCTAAAAGAGGTGTCGGTGACCACACTGACAGAAACAGTTATGGCTGTTATAAGCATACATTTATGAAAATACAGATGTTCCCCTTTAAACTAGAACAACCGGAAACATTTCAAAGTGGATGGCGTACACGGTATCACAGTCGACTAGACCAATCAATGAACCTTCATGTACGCCTTCCTGATTGTTAAGTTGCAGTCACGACTGACAATGTCATTTTCTGTACGGGTTGGAACAGTGGCCTTTCACTATTATGTTAGATTAACAGATGTGGGGCTTCTATTTCAAAAATGACTGACTATCTGTATTAGGTTTCTTCAGTGCTTTCCTTGTGTTCAGCTATTTTGACCAAGATTTGACTCGAAGGTGATTTTCTGAAAATTTATGTTCGATGTTACATTACGGGTCTCTGAGCCTCAAAAATACAGTTGGATATGGAGTTGGAAATCACTTTGTCACATGAAGTACTCCTGACATTTAAGGTCAGGCTACGATGAATAGACCAGAGCGGTTGGGTATCAGGGCATATCATGTTGGATGATTAGCATAAATGTCATACTAACTCTGTGCATGGAGCAGGTACTGTACTGCTGAAGTGATTGTGCTTGGTTCTGCCATGAAAGAACAATGAGTGATGTGTTATTCTGTTGGTAACGATTTTGGGTGTAAAGAAAGAAGCTGTTTAAAACGTTCGCAACCAGTGTACTATGAAGACATTCATCCATAGTGAGCGAATGTGGAATAACCTATCAACAGACGTCCCTGTATAGTGATGATGTGACCCTTGAACAGCAATTGGAAGCTAGTTTATGCAACCGAACAAAAGCACACGAAATCAGCCTGAACGTCACTACGTGAAGCTCAGTGTTGACAATCTTAAGCATATAACAACGACACCTAAATAGACGGCCAACTCTGTCTAGACATACCGTATGTGAACAAATTGTAACGAACAGGTAAGGTAAAACAAGAATAAATTGGGCGACGTGAAGCTTTACGTGGCATGAAGTTGAATAATGTGGACAGGTGGACCGAGATTCATTTTACCTAATCGTGCTGGAAGCTACCGTGTGGACCACAAGTCTGTAGGCAGCTGTTATGCGCCTCATGCCCGCATCCGTCGCAGAGTGCAGCCGTGCGGTGTTGTGTGTATTTGATCATCTTGTGTTTGTGATGGGTTACCCACGTCAAGGACCTCCACTTTTCTAGTCAAAGGTGTCTTTTTATCGAAGAAAACGATTTTTTAAATGAAAATGAACAGATATATTCAGAAGTCTTGATGCAGAGCTCCACTGTATTTTACCCGTTCGACCTTCATCCCGCCACACTTATTCGTGGTTTATTTACCTTAATCGTTATTCTTTGTAAATATCCTTCAGTCTTCTGTTTCGAGAATATTTGTAGATCACCAAAAACCTCATATACAACTTGCATTATTCACGCTGTCACTTGCATTTCCTGCGAGGAATAAAACGTCATTTTGCACCTGTCTTTTGAGTTGATTCGAAGGCAGGTAGCAGGGTCAGTCGCGTCATTCTTCTTGACCAAGGTTCCAGTTTTGTTTATCCGAAGACGAAAAGGTCGTCAATTGTTACCTATTCGGTTGTCGATCCAGCTTATTAATCTGAGTGTATACAACAACCCATGAAAGTCTGAGTGAAGACCGAAGATAGCCTCATCAGTCGAAGATTTACGTCCCCAGTCGGAATTTTTTCTTAAGGTGTGAACACGTGTTGAGGATAAACCTGATGAGTGTAGTACAGTTTATAGTTCATCGTGTATATGAAGTCATGGGGATTGCGACAACAAAAAGGTTCAGCTGTACAAATTTTATAAAATAGAAACTTTAAGTTATTCTGGGATTTGTCACGATGTTTAACAATTTCACTGATATCTTCTATTTTTCTTGACTGTTTTCTAGCTTCTCCCGTTCAAACAAGTTCGACGCAACAAACCGTAAGTTCATCGATCCGTTTTCTGAATGCATCTTGTGATATTTCTGACAATTCGTGGTACTCGTGAGTAGTGTGGTATAATTTTTTGAATTCTGAGAAATCATACTGTGTAAACAAGGTTTCGGTTGAATTTGAACTCGCCGCAGAAATCTGTGCAAATTTGGCAGAGTACCCAGGTATGCTCATTGGGCTTATACATTAGACATTCCAGTCGGGTCACAACTAACCTGATCAGTAGCACCATTTACCCATCAACTGCTAAAAACCGGTTATCGCCTAAGACTGTTTTGACCCCAAAAGACGCTCGGTTTGTAAAGTCGTTTATTGCACGGTATTCTTCACACGTCATGTGAAAACTTAGGATAACGAACGCGTACACTCCTTTGTATGCCTGACGTGTATCCACACACACTGAACGACAGTTCATTGTAATTCGTCATGGTGATACGTCCCCCATAGTAGGTACACATTCTTCCACAATTTGCTTTAAACCCCTCGTATTCTTGGCGTTGAGACCTGCTTTTCAGTTCCTGAATGTACGCAGTATACTACTCGCAAATGAGGCTGCATGTTGAACAACAAGTAGAAGCAAACCATGACCACATGAGGTAATTGTGTGTCATACCACAGTTTCCATCCTTTAGAAAACTGCACCCAGTTGTCCACAACCTACATGAACAGGTTAGCGCTACTGATTGATTAACATAGGATGTGTGTATGAAGGTATATGAGCGTAAGTTTATTTCGTTTGGAATTACAAAATAAAAACCTAGCCATGCAGACGCACAACAAAACTTTTGCGTCAATTTGGCGAAAAGGATTTATGATCAGGAGATAAAGTAGGTCACTGACTTGTCGAGGATGAAGGTACACTTATGACCACTAGCGGTTTGAATGGCCGCCGTAGAATGAGAGCACTGGATACAGAACTCTTTCTTGTCGGTGATCAAAAAGTGAAACCTACTGGGATTTTAAGTCCGTAACTGTTTGTAACTAGTACTTAGCTTGCGCCACATCAGCCGCACAGTTGCTAATCTGTACACTTTTTACCCGACTCAGTGAAACCATATGACGTTGGGGCCTCACCATTAAAGGTAACAATGTTTCATTATGCCCAGCACAAAACTGACATCTTTCCACCCTCGATTTATGAGCCGATGCCGTTATCCGGTAGGCCACCATTTATGTAGACGCTAATTGTGACGCGGAAATGTATACCTAACTGAGTAGCAGGATCTACCAATAGTGGTACCAGCATACACTAAATGTTAACAATGCCTTCTCACTTGTGTTTTTCATCTTGTTATATCACAAAAAATATGCTAGAAGTATCGTATTTATGATTACCAGAAGTGATGGTAGGTTTAAGTTGAACGGAATCTGGTAGTTATTTTCTACTCCTATTCTCGTCATGAGAACACAGGAACTGGGGTTGAGTCCCCGACTTGGATCATCACCAAAACTGTTAATGTGGTCTGACATGATCAGAATTGACCAGGCTAGCTAAACTCACTTAGGTAGACTGATGAAGTTGTGAAGTTACAGTCAAGAGCCATTGATTATCAACTTGTAATAGTCAAAATGCTATCAGCGGCCAAACGGTGTTCAACAAGTTGAATGAAGTCTGGGGTTTGTGCCTGACAGAAAAATCCAGATGATAGTGTTTTACAGTGGATGCAATTTCTGTGTCACTCCTTTCCAAAACATTTAGTTGTAGTGAGTTTTAGGCATGCTTAATGTGACAGAACGACGACCAATAAACCCGTTTTACAAACACGAGGGTGTGGGGGGTAATATTACAATAATGTTTGTGTTAAAAGTGGATTGAAGAAGCAGCAAATATTAACGATCGAATTGTGAACAATCTTTGGAAGTGTACAGTTTGTAAAGTTTAAAATTCACGCATAATTCTGTCGAAGCACTGAAAAGCCTTCAAGTTTTCATTTATCTCTCGGGCATATTTGATACATTTCATTACTTTGCCCCGTAATCAAATATTATCAAATAAGCCTAATTAATACTGTGCCCAGAAGTTGAAAACTTCCAAAATGACAAAAGTGTTATGAACCAGTAAGCAGGGTTTTTAATATTGTTTGTTACAGGTTCGTTGGTTGTCAGTTCCTATCTAAAGGAAAGAAGAACTCGGTCACCTATTGTACATGGCTTTCTCGAATTATGTTTACCCGTTTGCTATCCTCAAGAAAACGTTTATCGGAATAACGGAAACGCGAAACCTAGGCGGATAGTTAACAACGATAGATACTTAGTCCAAAGCTACAGAGCTATAAAACCGCTTCGTTTATTTCTCAAGTAACTTCACTTGGTGTGTGTCAAAGTGTTGCACGTTGTGTACGTCAGTCAGTAAAAGCACTATTGATAGATCATGTATTTGGATTGTTCCAAACTGAACAGCACGCATACGTGATCACAATCTTTACATTCGAACGAACCTTCCAGGAAGTACAGTTCAAATTAAAGCACTAGAAGTAATTCGCAAACTAGTTATATCATGCTCATGGCTAGCGTTGCTTCTTTTTGAACTGGACAAACCGAAAGGCTCATCCGAATGTGAAAGCTCCGATCAGTGTGTGTAGTGTTCAATTTGGAAAGTTACGTTTTTAAAACGTCATTCTCAAAACGGAACTGAAATTGAGCTAAAGGGGATAAGAACAAGGCAGTCGCCCGAGTGTACTGTTGTACTTTCAGGTTGCAAATATTGCCCACTAATAGCCAGTCACGTTGATTTCATGTGCTGTAAGAACTCTTTAATCAATCACCATTAGTGTTGGTGGCGGCTTCAATATAAGTCAATTGCTAGTGAATACCGGCTACCCTGAAAAGTTTGTGGATATCCACAGTAAGATGAAAGAACCAAAAGTGGTAAGCTGCAGTGCACAGAAAAAGAACATATTTCTGCAAATTCCATTCAAGGGTGACCACTTGACTAACAACATTAGTCACAAATTGATGCAGACGTTGCAGTGCACCTACCCAGCTGCCCAACTGCACATCTTGCCACGCACTAAGGGTTTGGCTCTTCATAGCGATGATAGTCGCTCAACCGGTCAGTCTCCCGAGGAGTATAACAGTTCAGTTGAAGTTGTAATGTTGTCTACATAGGCAGGACAGATCGGCGTTTGCATCAACGTATGACGGAGCACATTCCTAAGTGGTTATCAACGGCAATCTCAAAAAACGACCTAGTGACTGTAACAAACTCGAAGACCCTGGCTTCATCGATCGCCAAACACCTCTTAGCAACCGGTCACCTAGTTGACCCGGTTAAATCGTTCAAGATATTTTCACCTAATCGCAACTCGAAACTGTTAGCGATTAGCGAGGCAATGCTAATTAAACAACATCGGTCAGTTTTGTATGCACAGAAGGCGCTGACACAATCAATCTCCTTACCGTGGAATTGATCGAACTATTAGCGCGTGAAAGGTCAGAACTATGTGGTTGGTTCCTTCAATTGTTGTTGATATACGCAGTTTGTTTGCTGGTTTTACGTTGGTGACTGATGAGAGTAAAGCGAAGTGTTAACATATCGCGATATATGTCTTCTCTCTGTTTTGACTAAATGGATTAAGGGAACTCAATGTTTTAAATTACTATAGGATCAAATTGAAGGTTGCAACTACAGTATTGTGAAACCGCTGTTAACGTCATGTCACGAGAAGACGAACCAGTTCACTTATTAAACTGGAAGATTTTAGAATGCTAACAAACGCAGCTAAGTGAATGACAGATTGTCACGCCACTGTAGAGATTCATAGATATGGTCAAGCGCTATTTGAGGCCAAGAAATTGGTTCAGGTGAAGTAAAAGGAACGAGAAGTAATCCCATCAAAACTAAGGTAATGATGAATGTTCCGCTTAGTTTTCAATGCGCAAAGGGGTATTTGAAGGCTCATCATTCTTACACCTAATACCTCCACGAGGTCTAATTAACCAACTTTACACAAAAATTTAGCTTTCAAATATAGGACAATGGACACAATATCATTTACTGACGGTTAAAAATCAGGCCTCACGTACTAAACGACATTTCGTTTGTCTCTTTGATGGTAACTTTATGTGATTCAGAAGGGCATGATGTAAGGTTCTACTATAATGCTGTTTGGGAGAATGACGAACTAACTGTAAGCGCTCGCTGATAGTGTGAATGACATTGTCAGCTTTTCGGGTGGATCGGTTGGCCGTGATGAACGGTAAGCAGGAAGTTGATTCTTGTTTTCGAAAGATGGAATAGTTTTCACTTAAGTTATTTAAGTCTGCGAGGAACAATAGGTTTTCGGCAAAACATCTTACACGTCATACGGCTTTGTGGAACATAGTGGGTGCACAATTTCTTCACAGTTGTTTATCGCGCCTCTACGTATATATCACTTTCTGTCAAGGTTATCCAAACAAATTTCAGGCATTCATATTTCAGTCTCACTCTTTTGCAAAAAGTGTCTTTGTTTTCACCTAATAAATGAGAAGGACAATGAGTTTCTGATTTTGTTCTGCATTGTATGCAGGGGTGATTGCATAGTCCACCAGTTCACGTGACCATTGGTCAACGTAGCACACAGCTGTGGGCAGATGAAAATCACTCAGATAGTTTTGCAATCTAAATGCGTTAGAATTACTTTCTCGCCCCTAAGCTGATGGGTATTACGGTCCGGTCTCGTAAATTATAGAAAATTCCTGTTGGAATACTACGAAACGCTAGCGGTGGGGGCCCAGACTCCAAAAGGTCAACGCATCCGGAGAGGCGTTCTTCATCGGCTGCACCGAAAACGGTTAAAATTGACGAACGATCTTTATATACATCCAAACAACAAGGCACTTGTGTTGGACCTCCGACACCATCCGGATTTTTTACGCCGTCGAACCATTCCACCGGACCTGAGGGTCAGCAATTGGCCTGTCAACAACAGATGACATGCGACAGTTCCATCTGTAATCGAACCAATATACCTGAACCACCGTTGTCATTGTGGAGAATACTGCGACTGAAACTTCAATCAGAGGGAATCGACTTGACAAAGAAGCCCTATTCCAATGAGGTGAGAACTTTGTGAAAGTTCGGTTTTATAAACAAATACTTGCGCTAGGTAGAACATGCTAAAACTGGGTGTTAGTTCAAACTAACCACAGTTTAAGGAAGCTTTTCATTTGTCTAAGGTCAGTTGAATCATGTTGTCAATAATGCGGCTGGAGCTGCTTTTGAATTTCAACTAATATATGTAAGCTATTCAATGTGAATCGCAAATGTTATACATGGGCTTCCATTTTGGCAGCCAACTGCTGTAGGCACTACCGAATTCGTACTTATCTCTTTCAATAGACCATAAATAGTGTATATAGCTTTGCGACTTTCAGAAGGTATTCGACTACTTTGTGTGTGAGAATAATCAATCGACCAGCACTCATATCAAGTCTGGCAAAATAATGGCGCGTGAAATTTCGGAAAGGGCTTCTCGAGCTAAGCCTTCTTGATTGTTCCACTAACTTTAATAGATGACCTGAACAGTCGGTATTTCTTTGTCAAACATACACAGGTTTTGGTTGTAGGAGCTGATCATCATTTCCGGATATGAAAGAGTAAATCCTACATCCGTACCCACGTGCGGAAACACCATTTGCACGCTTCCCAAATCGATGCTGTCACAAGTATTGTCAAATCTCTGCCTTCTCGACCTCTAGACTAACCGCGTATGATATTTTTTATCGATTAGCAGAATCAGAAGAAATGTTACTGAGATAGCTAAAAGCTAACTGGATTTCAGGACCGTTAACAAGGGCTAGAATTCCAATATATCCACGACAAATATCCATGATGCGTTCTACAAGTGCACTACAAATTGCGTATTTCCACAACTCACGAAGATTGCTCATCCTTTGGTATATATACAAAACTGAATTGATCGTCAGCTCACGTAGGTAAAATCCCTGATCATGAGAATGTTGAGGAAATGCCCGTTGTTATGTTGATCAAACGGGTTTGTAATCCAACGGTCGTGATGATGACCATGGAGCTCTTGACACAAAACCAAATAGGACGACTTATAAGCGCTAAGTTGCTCAAACGAAGATAATCCTTTCAGGGTTCAACGAAACCAACTGGTTCACTACTTGTATAAGAGTACATTTGTTCGTCCTGTGTGCAATGGTAATCTTTCACAATCACACCGACACAGCTCATAGATTGTCTTCGATCACATATATTATCAAACAGCCAGCTGCGTGTACGAGGAGCACTAAGTTAACATTAACTGTTAAATCGCTTTTGGCGATTTAGGGTAATGCACTTAGCAAAGCGTACTCGACAATTCCAATAACCTGAAACACTCAGTCCCTTTTAACCATTTGAATAAAATAGTCAGAAGACATAAATTACGACATGAATTCATTTCACACACCCTCATCAGTTGTAAACTTGTGACTAGTACGAAAATCAAACGAGAGTTAAATGTAACGATCAAAAGTACAAATCAGGCTGGATCGTGATTGTCACTCACGGTCGAACCCACGGTAAACAATGGTTGAAAGTCAGTTGCTTTTGTGCACATAGGACCGGCTGTCGACGGCTGATCAACAAGGCTTCAATATAGTTCAGAATTTGTGAGTTGTAAGTGTTCATCAAGATCTTAAACGAAGATGTGATGTTGACACTGTGACCTGTAGTCGATAATTGCTTTGCAATGGATAAAGCGGTGTTTAGTACTCGCTGAGTGTCACTCATTGGCGGGTTAGACATTGCAGCTCTCAACCAGTTTGGGATGTGCTCCTTGGCCCTGGTTTCAAGCATCATTTCTGTTCTATCAATATATGTTTCCGCAACTGCAAGAAAATTGATAGATACAGTGGCTGGTAGAAAACATAGGGGTTTGTTTTTTGACCGGGGGTAGAAGTAACTTAGTGGTTTGTGAGAGCAGGACAAGCTGTGTTGCATTATACATCCGTTATTGTGCGGCAGTGATCATCTTTTCAAAGGTGTTCATCAGACTGTCCACTTTGAAGGGGTGTTTGAGGTAGACATCTTTTTTAATGACTTTAAAGTTGTATTTTTCGCAAAAGTACATTTGCTCCGTTTCCAAACGAAACGTTCGGGGAAATTGTTAGCACGAAGCGTTTCATACAACACTGTTTGCTCGGCTTGTAATCTATCTTGGCAGCATATTTTCGATGCTCTGTAAAAGAATGGACGTTCGAATGACCTTCTGTATGCAACAGGAGCAGAATTCATGAAATTCGTTTATTGTCTCGTTCACAGGTTTACGACTGGCGAGATTGTGTGAAATGAATTCACATCATAATTTGTGTCTTCTGACTATTCTATTCATTTCTAATAACGTTTAATCAGACGGTTGAGTTAACGGGACTATAGTTCAAATCCAAAGGACATCAGAAAAGATGATCGAATGGATTGGAATTTATACAGTACAGCTTGGTCAGTTTATAACGGAAGTACTGTCTCACTTTGAATTTGAATCAACCAAATATACAAATTATCCAGCAAAGGCGTTCAGAATGGAGTAGCTAAACACGAGTCCATAAATAACCTCCAGTCAACGGGAAACGAGTTCATTAAAACCATCGGGTGCAAATGAAGGTGGAAAAGTGTCAAACAACACTGGGAAGGAAGTTTTAACAGACAAACATTTCATGAGCAGTTATGTTTAAAAATTCACCGGGATCGTTTACTGCACACAGCAAAGACTAATAAAGGCACATTTAGGATCGACTTTCTACGAACAAATCAAATAAGCTTCAACAAATTCATCGCTCCGCATTATACCAAACAAAAGACGACAGATGTACCAGACAATATTTAGCAGATCCAACAGTGATGACACCTATATTTATGCTAGTGGTATAACCACGGCCTACTGACCACGGAATGGCCTCGTTATATTTCACGGGTTTCGTTGTCTCGTGTGCTCATCGTTTGTACCACCGTGCTTTTTTCTAATGTTCCGAATTATGTTGGAATTGACGAGATAGTTGCCAATGTATGAAATGGGTTAGTAACATGAAAGCTATCACGTCAAAACTGTGTTCAGTAGAACTTCTTCGGCCTCTTGGTCAAGTGCAATGAGTGACCAGCAACCTAAACGAGGATGCTGTCGCGTATTGCAGAGTTAGGATGCTGCTCGTATTGTGAGACTCTGTGTCCAATAAATTGCGTTTTGCTTGTCCACTGATTGCTTCAGCTTCCTCTATCTACGCTGCTTTTATTACTCAATCATTCTCCGTTTATCACAGAGTCAATCCCACGTACTCAGATAACTCTGTAAATCTCCTCATTATGAAAATATTAATCAGACTTTACTTGGCATTTGACTTATACAAATCAAGACTCCTGACTACTTACTAGAAGTCAAAGTAGTAATTATAGTGTTAAAAGAAATGTTCACTCTAAACGTGGCTGACTGCTAGGTTATTGAGTGTAGCCGATGATACAGTTACTGCGTTCACTTAAGACGCTTGGATGGCCTGAGAATTATTCACGAGTAAATATGGCTGGGTTTTTGGATGTAATAATTCTGTCTTGTTCATCGTGAAGTCAGTGAATTGTCGATTAGCACCCCTAGCTCACACGTATGACAGACGGGGATCCAAATCCACATCGAACAAACCACAGCAAATTTAATGATTAAGTCTGAAGTGTCACGACCTTCAACAACAGGTTCACTCTTCTTATAGGTGAGGATCTACGAGGGTTACAGTGCAACGAGTCAGAGTACCGCTAACGGGCCACGATAGAGCATCTGTGGAATAAACGTTGACGTACACAAAATTTACGGAAGCTATAAGTACATTTAACGTATTAGAGGAAAAGCAAGTTTAAGCGGTGTCAGTATTTCCTCACAGCCAAAGTTATTTGCTTGTAAGCAGTTTGGCAGATTTGTTAGTCTGAAATAGACTCATCTGCGAAAACTCACGGCTTCGGTGGAATTAAAAAAACAACAACAGAAACAGCATGTCTAAACGTGAAAAAGCTTTATCAACTCAGAATCTTCACACTTCGACTCATTCAAAAGTCGTTTAAGTATCTCATAATTCACCTAATCGGACCGACAACCTCAGTACTGAATTAAGTAAACAATACAAATCCAATGCTCAAAAATTTGTTGGTGTATTCTAGATTGAACCTTCCGAAAAATCCTGCTGAGTTAACTGTTCCCCCGAATCATTCAGTCGATTTCTTAACAGACGGTGGCGCGAATGGGTGAATGAGTACGAATGTGAAATTTCCGAGCTCTCGATGAGATTTCAGTGCTCGGCTATCAGACCACCTGCGGCTTTCCAGTCTGTTATTTCAACTCCTAGTTCGATTCCAGAGCCTTAAAACGCGCATCTCCTGTAAAATGTGTTTACACTGTTTCGAATGAAACAACTCAATAAACTCTTTCAACAGACACAGTGATCATATTACTTTCCTTTGAGGTTTCACAATCGACACCTTTAAGGAAACATGAAAATGCTTCAACTGCTTTGTCTGCCTGTCTCATGAATGACGGAATAAAGAAATATCTGATGAGTGAAACTCCCCGTAGTCACTTATCTCTCACCGTGTTTCAAGATCGATATATAATGCAACAAATACGATTTCGCTTTATCAGACTAGACACAAGTGTAGTGTCAACAGTTTGAAATCTATCATTGGGGTCACTGAAAAGAAGGTCTATCAGACCCATCTGGAAATCGGACTAACCAAGATCGATGGTGACGCAAACAGTAGCCAATCATTACTGAGCTCAAGCTGCTCTCTCCATAATTCAAAACTTAACGGTTATCAAAATGGGTATAGCTGCAGATTTATGTACAACGCTGAAACGATCAACCACTCATTTTGCATCTCTCTATGCATTAGCTTTTGAAATAATTATATAATGAAGATAAACGATAGAACTAAACTACTCGTGAGTGGTTAGGCATACATATTTAGCAAACTATTTTTGGGAATAAACATACGGAAATTTGAACAGAAATGAGACGGAAAGTGGGGAATTACATCAGACTGTTATACTGATATATGAACTTGTAAATGTTGCTGAAAAACACACGATTCGAATCGCCAAAAGAGCAACCACTGTGCTTAACGCATTGTTGGTTCGTGACCATAGTTTTTACTCATATCTGGCGGTTGTGGTTGCGATGTAGTATTCGGAGGAGAAAACCCAGTGAGAGCATCGCTCAACTTTTCTTGCAACTTGTCACTAATTAAACTATCGTACAGGAGAGTCGCCTGAGTGTTTTGTTTTATCGTTTACGTATCAACCTTTAACAAGTGCGTTTGAAAAAAACACAGAATTGCCCCAAGACTTCTGTTTTCCTCGGAGGCAACCGCATCAGAGAGAATTGTGGAAATATGGGCGATTAATTAGTCAATGAAGGGAGACCCGGTACAACTCGGTTTGAACAGAACGACTACAGTTCCTAGTGAGAGATAAACTGTACAGAAACGTTTTCGTCTACAGATCTGAATGTTATCGTCTAGTTGCTGTAACCGCGCATAAATACGGATAAAATGAGTTATTTTTCCCAGCCGGAATGCAAAAACAAAATCATCTTCCACTTAAAATATAAACCATAGCCCACCCTCATTTCACAGATGTTTCTCGTGCCAAACACCCGGGAAACCCCATCAGAAAAATCGTTCGTTTTCCACAAGCGGGGTCAACAATTCAAAATATAGACAAATTTACATTGTGTACAATCATAAAGTATGACTCATCATGATCAAGGTGACTGGACCTGCTATCACACAGCTATCATCAGTCCTGACCCCACCCATCACATACCCCATTAAACAAACCTGTTCAGCCTGGCTAGGTAACTCACCAGAAAGGTGGTTTTACCTACAACATGGAATCTCACATATCCAGCGCACTAGATAAGTTTTCAGATTAAATATGTCCAAATGGTCGGAAGTAGTTGTCATTGGAAGTTGGAATACTACATCACATTTACGTGACATATGATTGTACGACTCATTGTGAATGACTACACCTAAAAGTTGTGTAGCCAACTCTGAGTTGTCAAATTTAAATCTGATGAGTAGTAGGGGTGTTCACATATGATAATTCGGTCGTGCTTGCTAACGTGAGGTCGATCAATGGCGCAGTGGTAAACACGGTTGCCTGTTCATGAACAGCGTGTCCGTGGTTCAAGTCCCGGCTGCAGTGGCGATGATATGCACTACTGACGAGCTTTAATGAGAGCGAAACTCGAGTCTAGTGCTTTTGCTTTTTGAAAGGGGTCGACTGGAAAGTCTATGGGAATGCGACAGCTGCGATCAATTTTGGGTGATGTTCAATCTATATGAAAAGTTAAATCTGTTCGCATTAGTTCGAAGGGATCGGTAGATATCAGTTCGCGATGAAAAATGAACTATTCATATTCAGCGAATTGTAGGTCATCAAACAAGGTCATTTATATCGTCAACGAAGCGCATGAAATAAGCATGTTCAATTTGCCAAGTTCATTTCTCGCAGAAACCTGTAAAAGCACAAAACGTAATGCTTGGTGACTTCTGTATTAAAAGCATGGTTTAAACCAACGGTAGTTCTAAAAATCAGAAACGAAAAAGATCTAACATAAGACCATAACTAAATTAAAAAGATGGAGCAAATATCTGTCTTCCGTTTCTCCTTAAAGACAACTCAAACCTTCTCCATATGCTGCTCACAAGGGAACTCAATAATTCAAGGTCACAGTTTAGCTGTCTGTGCAAAAATACGCATTTCATTATTCATTCTAAATAAAGCTAGCCAATTTTGTTATGAGTGTACAGTTTTGATATCACACATATTTTTTGTGGAGTTCAGATGAGGATTGCCTGAAAGCTAATCTGGATATCTGATATCTTCACGAGGGAAAAAACACATTTTAAGAGGGGGGAAACACACGCAACTGAACATAATCTTTTCGGAAAAATGAGTTTCTGCCATGCATCCCAGTAACAAAATGGAGATTGTATTCTTTACATCTGTTGATGTAAGAATTTGACGTATGTATACCATACGATGTTGTTCACTCTGTTGTTACCGTAAAGAAACATCCCATCAAGGCTGTTAGCAAGCGAGCGTTATAGCTTAGGAAAATGAAGTATACATGTTCTCCTCATAGGAGGTAAAGTGATTGGAGTAAATACTGTTTCAGTGATTCTTCCAAGTAATATGGTGCGCTGTCTGTAGCTGTTATCTCGTTTCTTAGCACGGCTACGAATCGATCATTTGTTTAGTAGTGGCGGCTTGCAAGCTAGTCAACATCCATCATGACGCCAGAAAAGTTGATTTAAGTTTTCTGCAAACAGCCGGTCCTGGTGACTACCAGCGAAGGAGTAGACAGTTATTTCGGTCTAGCTGAACCTCATCAACACCACACACAAGGAGTCGAACCCATGACTTGTGAACAAAATTATGGTAGTTGCGCAGCAACAGAATGTGGTTCCTTTCATGGATCGGTCATTTTCACACAAAATATAGCCACTTTTAAAATAACAGACGTAAGCAGTTGGAATAACATTTGTACACATTTATATTCAGGATCGTGCATACTTCAATAATGGTCTACTAATATTATTGTGTGTTACGTTTGTAGGATTTATTCTGGCGAAAGTGGAAACAAGACAGTTTCTTAGGAGTCCCATAGGTTAATGTCGACACAATACATCACCCAGTGATAGATAAAGTTCAGAGGTGGAGAAATACAGTCACAGATTCCTGATGTCCCAATCCAGAGATTAACAGGAGAAGCTACAGAATTGCAGTTGACGAGTTGACCGTTGACCATTTAAAGCTTAACGATTTGAGGTAGATCATTTCCGACAGACTATCAGTGATCAATGAACTGATCGACTTTGAAAGTAAGTCAGCTCAAATACATTCTGAGACAAAAATCATCTATTTTTGATCGACCATTGTGTACTTGCCCATGTGCATTATTATTTGAGTACTCACGCAGTTTCCGGACGTATTGCCTTCTTAAACAATACGAAGAAACTGAAGTTAACCTGACAAATGATCTCAAACACCCACTAATACACCAATAGCATGAAATGGGTTTTTGGTAGAATTTATGAATGTGTTAAGCGAAATATCTTCAATGTGACCTTAAACTTCCGTAATAATATTCCATTAAACAATTTTGTTCATTATGAGGTTTTAGTGTATATCGGAATAGCTTTGAAAAGTCTTATATCACACCATACTGAAGAAATACAACATTTCTTTGAATTGCTTATGGTTTAATCGTAAACACCAGAATGCGTACGTGCTTGTGAACTTTGAAGGGCTGTCCAACCACATACTCAGTTTATAGTGTGAATGGAATAACCACTAGAGAAAAGATTATCTTGATAGCAAACGACCTGAGTTAGTGTAATAATACAAAATGATTATATTATGCTAAAAATGAGCTGATATTCGCGGTTTCTAGGTGGTAACAAGGATATTTTTAAAACTGATCTTTTACAGCTAACACTTCTTACTTGTGAGTAAAAGTACATGACAGATTCTTATTTTTGCCGCCAGTCTGACAAGAAAAAATCACGAAAATGTCGACGAATTATTTTTCTTGATTTAAAGCTGTTTGAAATGCAAAATATTCGTACGGTCTACACTTACCCACTCCGAGTCGGTGTTATCACTGACGATAAAGCAGGTAGCATTACGAAATTCAACATCTGAAAACTGGAATGAAGTTTACAACACATTTACCAGATCTGTAAGGCTTAACTATTGACCAAAACCGACCCACAGATTTCCTGGTTAAGAAACCCAACGAAGTAGACTCCGATGATTTCGTCTCTCGACTTTAGGGTACACTGCACCCGCTGTTCTAGTGCCATATTAGAGAGAAAACGTAGACACCATGAACAGTGGGTCAGCGACCTATTGAAGGGGGTTCAGTCCATTTCCACCCATTAATATACGTGGGTTTCTTACCAGTCGAGGAGTAGATGAGACCCGACTACTCAATGAGGGCCCATCTGTCAATGTCAACAGTTCCAATATATGCAGACCTACTGAAACCACATTGGGTGCAGCATTCGTATGAGGGCTTGGCCACACATTCACAATACGCTGGAAATTAGCAACGAAAAGCGCCCATATATAATTGTTCCCTGTGTTCTGGTGATGTGCGTGAATCTAGCACAGATTTGTACGACAATGTCCGTGTACTTCACCGACTCCATCTTTTAAGGCAGCCGTCGTAACAACACTAAAATTAGAAGGTGAGAGAACATCTGTACTTCTTCTAATCTCCTCCCATCTTGGAACAACCTTATCATCACTAACCTACTAATTCAAATGTCACTCAATCGGTGAGTGGAACCTGATCATCTGATCACGTTGCACTAGTCCACTATTGCTGTGACCACAAAAGACGCTTGGCCTGAGAATTCGTTTAGTGCACAATCTCCTGTGCAGGTTATGTTAGACATGGGACCACGAAGACGTACATTCATTTGCATGTCTGACGTGCTTTCACATACTCTGCATAGCAGTACGTTGTCATTCGCCCTGGTGGCACTTCTACCATAGCGAGTACACACTATTCGGATAGTCTCTTCCGGTCCGTCGTCTTCCTGGCGTTGAAGGCTTGCGCTTTTGTTCCTGAGGTCCCTTGTGAGTAGTATACTACAAAACTGCCTGTTATACAACATTATCGACTGCTCTTGTTTCCTGAACAAGGATTTTCATCGCACGAAATTCGGTCCATCCACCAGGTACGATAGAGTAACACGTTTTCTAGCCTATTCACTACAAACATTGTAGCATTAAACGTTTGTTACTGATGAACCCGTGTTAGCGTCCATCTTCAATCTGTTCAGCGCTAGCCGCTCCATGGATATAACGATTTTTATTACACCCATCAAGCTCAACAGTTTCCATTACTATGTTGGATAC
>LUCH01002191.1:20984-58723 GCA_013368495.1 Paragonimus heterotremus | reverse complement strand
CATAGACAGAAGTTACCGGTGTGGCCCGGTTCCTTCTATCCAGACAGTCATTAAGATGACAACGTTGCGTCTGCAGCGGTATACCTTCGTGTATCCACTGGATAACAGCAAATTACACCTTCGTGTTTGTCAGCAGACAAGCTAAAATTACGTTGAAATTTAGTCCACCGCCTGAGACCGACGAGGCGCTCCAAGACCAATCGTACATAATCATGGTTACCGTTGCAAAAGTCAGTTGAAAATGTGTAACATAACGATAAAGAATTGAGATAAAAGGCTGTTTTCACGTGCCGACAAGGAGTATCTAGACAGGATATTTCCGAAATTTCGTGGATTTGGCTAACTGCAACAGGGTAAATAATGGCATCCAGTCGTAATAGTGCTTTCGTTGAACGTGAAAGAAGAAGGGAATGAAAAGGAATTTTCATGAAACGCAACAATCGATACCGCTATTACATCACAAACTGATGTGAAGGGGTTTTTGTGTCGGAAGTAAAACCTATGTGTTGCTCTACGTGCTTGCCGTAGTCTCCTTTCAACTAAGATAACAAAAGAGAAAATTTCGTGCCTACAGTTAGTGATAAGACAAACTGGTGCAACAACCGGTCATGATTATCATGCCAGTCAATAGACCAGCAGGTCGAGAGAAAAAAGGAGTCAATTTGAGCGATTAGACAGAATTGAAACGAAATGTTCATCTAGGGATGTAGAAAAGATGGCGCAGATGTAATAAAATGAAGAGGGAAAGAGACATCAAAAACTCCAGAAAGTGGAGTTGTTGTAGCCCAACCGTTGTAGGGGCGCAGGTGTCACAGTGTAAAAAGAGGAGTAAGGCGGGAACGGGATTTCGAACTAAATGGGCACCAACCCTGACAGATGTCAATGAAGATAGCAACCGATGGCTTGAAGGATTTTAGGAGATGAAGAATTTTTAAGTAGTTTACTTTCCCTAGTTATGACACCTCCTTTACGCACCGACTGAAATTGATGGTCGTTTGTTTTTGTTTGCAAAATGAACAAGCAACCACCGCGTCTTCAGTGGAGGCTGAGGAAGGTTTATGTAAACTGCTGATCCCTGTGAAAACCACATACTCTCTTGCAAACGCGTAGGTCGCGAACTCGTGGTCTAGCGAACAGATGTCAGGACTACCCTCCTGAAACGGTCTAATGATCTGACACTTATTCAAAAGTCGGGGGTTTGATTCCCCGACGTGCGTGGTGCTGGTTGAATCCGGTAAGGTCGAAACAGCTGTTCTCCACTTCATTGACGACTAGTACGAACAGGAAGTGTTGAATTCTGTATGTGAATGGTTTAATAAGATCTAGAGTATCTGGTATGGCCAACGACAGTCAACTTAAGATAGCAGGGTTGCCAGTTAGGTTTTGTATAAATTATACTGCTGATATTTTCTAGGCTATGACACACTGAACATATCCATCCTACAATTGATCTGACATATCGCCTGACCGAAACCATCCTATGATAGAACAAGTGTAAACTTGACTGCCACATTGAATTGTAAGTTGATTGTCACAACAGTGGTTGTTCTTAAGCATGCACTTAAAGCAGCAAATTTGGTACCTACCAATGAAGTTCGCAGATATCACAGATGGAATCAATTGAATAGATACACCTGAGGACGGCCAGCCATCAACCATCTTCTGCTAATCACTAAAGAAGTCGTAGAAACAAAATCAGTTTTCAGGACAGCCAGCTGTCGATATACATGATCAGATAATCTGCTTACTTATAAATTCAAACTGTTGTTCAGCAAAGGTCAATTCTGAATGATCCAACAAATAATTCCTTAAGAACAGGGATTTCGACTGTCACAAGAACCAAAACCTCGGCTCCACAATAGGCCGTGACATGTTTGACAGCGTGATTAGTGCGGTTATGACATACACTTTAACAGTTGGAGGTTAATACACATTCCGAGGGCATGAAAGTGCAAAACGGGATCCAAATACTTGAACAAGACCGACGAATAAAATTAAAAGACACCCATACATAGGTATAAAAATCAATTCTAATTTGAGGTGGCCCCGTGATGAGCAAATACTTTTTAAAAGATAGTTTATTGTTCACGGTTATGTTCTATTATTTTTTAACCAAGCAGGACTTACAAAACGGCTACTCCTTAAAATTTAGCCACCTGTATTAAACTGCATTACGATCATCGTTGTCCACAGTAGCTCCTCACTCAAATTCATAAGGAAGAGAAAAATTTGTACGTTTCCCTTCAGTACCAAATCATACTCTGTAGGAATAGCAGTTGGCAACTCCTTGAAAAACTTTAGATGAGATGAAGAAGCGGTTGACCCATAAGTTTATCAAATACAAATCGGTACAACAATCTGTAGTCACTCATTCATTCATATCGGTCATGAGCTTGACCAGAAAGTACTGTAGATTGAGTCACAGCTCCGTGGCAGTGACGTTGATCACTATGGGAGGAAACTGGCGGGGGTGGATAAAACGAAACTAGTCGGAAGAACCAGAAATGTTATGCACACAGATACTCCACTGACTGCAACAAATTGTCATCCAGGTTAGCTTGTAGTCAATAATTTGGATGACCAAGAGAGCTCTAACCGGGAGGGTGACACCCACACACATTATTCAACGAAATAATCCGAATCTGCATAGGTCGCAGTAATTTCCTTGTCTGATCACCAACCAATTTTATTCAACTGTCAGTTGTCCCAGCAAATAATGTCTGGTGTGACAAACTCTCAGCTGGTATGCGCAGTACGTGACCCGATCATCACAAACTGTGCAACCTAAGAGTTTTATCAACTGGTCACGTATCCTCGAGCACTCTGAACTACGTGTCCGTGGACAATCACACTGTTCATGTGATCACCTCATTCGATGTAAATTGAATAGCAGACATCATTGGTCAAACACAGCAAGTCTGTTGATGTCTTCTTCTTCTTATTCGTTACCGAACTACTAAGTAAGGTAGAACACACATAAGCATTACACAACCTTTCTTTCAGCTACAACCGAATGTCAATCCGACATCATAGACGATGTGGGTGGATGAATGTGGCGTGTGTCTTTGTTATCCTCGTTGATATCTCATCGGCGATTATGAAAACGGACAATTTAATGTTATCCACATAAGGGAAACGGTCAGTGGTCTCAAGTGGACTACCTGCAACAGAGACAGTGGAGGTGAGAGAACCTCGGGTCAGAGAAATGTACAGTTCCCGAATGAGCAATTAGGATTCTGGAACATGTGACGTAGTAGGTAGCGCATATGTGTTGGTCGGATTTCATCTACGACACAGTCGCCTTTGTGGTGACTGACACTTGATGAATCTGGACCACATATTCCATCATACCAGCCACAGGTATCGAAGTTTGACGTCAATAAAAAAACTACACACAAATGAAATATTACTTCCCGTGGAGATCCCACTTTTGTGAACAAAAATAAAACCAACACCAAAGGTGACAAAACCAAGACATTCAAGTATGTACGGCAAACATAGTATTAAAGACATGGACGGTTTTGAAGTACAAAGTGATAAGTGGATCAAAGGTTTGTGTTCGTCAGGCAGAAGCTACAGTTAAAAGACAGACTGGACAGATTATATAATTCATATTTAAAAGGTCAACAGTAGTACGTATGAAATCTTGCGCGATAACATGTAAGTATCATCTCATTGGTTACTTTTGTCAACTCAAAAAGCACATTATGTAATGCAGGCAAGTGACAAGGCAAAACCAATTCGGACATGTCTAAGACAGTCAGTCATGTGTCCGAAATGGAAGTACGCAACTGATGCATGTTCATCGATAAAAAAAAAGATGAACTTGAAGCAATATGAAAAAGTGTTGTGGGTTAGAAGGGTAATAACGGCCCACAAAAGACAAAGATGCGGTTGAAAAATCCATGCAGATTAGTCAGGGAGGAAGAAAAAAATAGTTGGAAAACCCATATAAACTGAACTGGGGTTAAAACAGTAAATCAATCTTAAAACGCTGGTTTAGGAAAAAATACAAAATTTGAGAAAAACGTTGTGCAATTAGTGCTATCACAAAACACCTCCAACAGACTGAACGCCTATTGGTCCCGAAAACTGCCTTCAAAGTGGCTTCCCAGACTCAAACTAAACCAAGCGCCCAACATCTCGGAAGTCAATCCAATACATCAACTGAATCCAGAAACAGCTGGCGACCAGATTTTCGTTATGTTGGTTAAGATGCGACTGTTGCCATTTGTTTTCGTACTCCGTCCCAAACCAACACTTCAGACGAATTCATAGGATTAATAACCGATAAATTCTCTCATAGATATTTCGACCATTTTATACTATAGTCTTGGCCAGTGTTACCTAATGTACACTCTTTTAGCTCGCGCTCGATATGTGTAGATTTTCTAATCATATCTTGTTCATTCTACACTCGTATTATCGCTTTGATTCAGCAGCAATTTTGTTACTTTGTATCAAGGTCACACTTTGTCGTTGCAACTTTCTGCTTCCATTTTGGTCACCTGATTGATTGTCTCAGACATGACCGAATTGATTTTGTCTTGCTACTTGCCCCTGCGTAAGTAGCCGATGCGATGTGATTGCAATGTCACTGAACTGGATAACTTAAGTACTATTGATAGTTCCTTTCAAATTCATTCCTGGGAATTAATGTTTCAAATAATCCAATTCAGTCTGATTACGAAGCCCGTCCCACTAAAATAAGCATACCATTTATGAAAGTAATTTTCAACTTTTGAAGCCTGTACTTTATGTGTCACCCATGAAAGTCACTTGCTCTGAAGAAACACCACATTCACATCTTCAGGTCATCTCAGCAAATTCTGTATCAATCCATTCTGGCCATTTAGACCCGGTCATTCCACCCAAAAAAACAATACCTTCTCTGGACAATTCATCCCAGGATAACTTATCCGAAGAACTGCATTGTCTGAATGGAAATACGAAAACTAATCCAAAAAGGTGAACCACACGTACGCCGTATTATTTGATTAACACTGCTTACAAAAGTGGACGAAACACAACATGGTTCAGTTAACATGTTCCTTGGTACGGTGTACTTCCGTACGATTAATAATTTTCATTTGTGTAGATATCAACGTTCAAGTAGACCTTAGGTAGCGACTCTCTCGTAAATACATAAAATGTGCATACTAACCATGTCCCAGTAGACCTTCTCTTTAATTGTCTCCTACTGGTTTACGAAACCGACAATAACCCGAAGGTGTGTCAGAATGCTATTCTCTCAAAATGCTCCTTTAATTTGTGCTCAGCAAATAAGAGAAAAGGCTTATCGTCGCGGCACATTCTTACGTCCGGACTAATGCAAGCGGTGAATACATGTTATGAAAATATGAGACGATTTTTTAATTCCCGTTGTCAAACATGTGTGCACACAAAAGGTCGAATGATCATCTCGGAGGTTGGAGCTGAAATGGAAGTTATTTGCACCAGGAAAGAGATAAAGAAATGAACCAGAAACAGAATGGAATCTCAAAAGCTATCGTAGCCACCAGCCCACATTTTGGCGATGGTCATGCCGTTGAGATGAGATGATTTACTGAAGGTAATCAGTCGTCAGTACCATAGATTCCACAGATTTTAGACGAGCTACCAAACTCCACAGAATTCATTATGTTGAAGGAAGCGAAGTACCGCCTTCCGTATAATGGTCACTGAGCGGATAGGATGTTGATTCTGAGTGCAAGCAAGCACTCAGAATATGTGTTCATTTTCACCTATTTGTTTCACGATAGTGTATATAAGATAATAACACAGAGAATCACCCGATTGTATCCGCTGCGTTGATCCTCAGTTTCTCATAAGCATTTGGAGCCGTAGTTGCGCCCGGTAAATATCACAGTGAGCTTTTTAAAAAAAAGCTGTCACTGGTGTGTTTGAGTATTAGTTCCAAAATTACATGGCTGAATTACCACTTACAGAGTGCTTGTGTTGGAAAATACAGCAGGCTAACTTGTTGAGCATGCATGGAACCTATTCGTAATTCGTGTTAAGGCTGGGCACGCAGTTTGATCTATACTTCGTTTTATATTCAAATATTTGCATCAAGCCAACAAACTAACACGAGAGTTCGAGTTCACGCTGAACTGATTTCACCGAATGACATATTATACGAGATAATTTCTCATATTACAACTACATTTTAGCAGTGGTGTATCCACGTTGTGCCGCCGCTCAGTTTTTCACCACCATGTCAGGAATATCTACCAGTTGTGTAGTATAGGAATACCAAGAACGAATAACTCGACAGAACACTGGCTTAATGCTTTGAATTCCGGATCACCGTGAGGCATTGCAACATCCGGAAGCTCAAAGAAGTACTGAAAAATGGTTAATTCCTTAAAACAATGAAGTTAACACATAACATCACACAGGAGAGGATGTTCACACAGAACAACAAGCATCAGAACCTCAAGTGACGAATTCACATATCAGGTGGAAAGTTCTACTCGATAACATCAACCGATTTCCCATCAACGATTGCATACGATTATAAAGTTAGCGTTACAAATGCTAGCTAGCCTAAACTGACTTGCGTCGATGGTGAATTAGTGTGGATTAACGTAGGTCAGCATGAATTATCGAGAGGGTGGGTTTAGCAGCGATCGTTCTGATGTCTGATACGACTTCCTCAATTATTCAACTTTCCAAATACCAAACACCTGTCACGTAATGACTGCTAGACGTTGGTCACAAGGATGGAGAATGGACGGTAAGGCTGTATTAAGTCGATAAACTTTACGTCTGAACAACAGCAATAATATGCTTCCTGTTACCAGTTAATGCCATGTCTGCCAATATAAAAGGAGGTAAGATAATCTGTTCTGTCTTTGGAATAAACTGTACTGCCCATCCTAGCTTCACTACAACGATAAACAACTGAGACTATCAATCTTAAGGAACAACCTACTAACATGGATCGAAACAACCAGGAAGCATATTTTCTGCTGCATTGGAACAGTAAATATAAAATCTGAAAATATTTTGAAATCTTGAGAAACTGCTCCCAGACATGTAAAAATATGACAAGTTGAAGTTACAGTGAATGTCTGGAAAGAAGAAGAACCTAAATATTGCCACACAGTTTCAGAGCGTACAACGGAAAACGGTTGTCAATACCGATATCGGCAACGCAACGCAAACATCGTGCGCAAGGACATGTAGAGAGTAGCTGTCCCATAATCACAACCTATCGTTTCTCTCGTATGTACTCTACAGCCTAAAGACGCTATGTGGTAGATGAGCTAACGTGTAACGAACGACCGCCAGTGACCTCATCTCCATAGGACCATCTAGAGGTAATCAGGACTAAAAGATACCCTCAATCAGGACGAGCATGTAGTTACTGTCTTCTTACACCCTCAAAGTCTATTTATTCCTCCTCATGCTTTGAATGTCAAATTTTGAGTCATACACTATTGGTAACTAAGCCAGAGAGGGTCCTAAACCAAAACTGGTGTACTCGTGTGCAGATGACTCTCACTAACCCACGTCTGCTTTGGTAGTCCAAAGATACTGAACAAAAATCACAGCCCGGTTAGATAAGTTATCAAAATGTGAGCGGGTAGATTTTCGAAGCAATAAGCTGGCGAAGACGTAGAACTAAAAGAAGAGTTCGAGCAGGTTGCAGTAAAAATCAGCAAAGGTTTGTTTTCAAGGTAGTTGTCAAGAAAACACTCAACAGAGAAGATAACCGGCTGTTGGGAACGACATAAGCTAGTGTATATTCACATTGCACAATATAAATCGGTTATTCATTTCAACACAAAAACAGACTGCGATTGTATGACAACTTACAATGCACGTAGCAATACACGTACGATTCATTTTTTCCAAAAGACTTCCAAAATATGAACGCCCACTTCATCGATGAGTTTATTAATGAACAAATGTGGGAGCGTACGGAATTCAAACCGAGAAAAAACTCACAACAACCCAATCTGGCTAACCTATGGAATGCACTGATAACTTATGAAAGGAAGCGCCCATCTCTACTGTTTGTCAGGTGAATGAAATCAAGTGACGAAGGGTTGTAGGGTGACTGAGAAATACGACATGTAAATCACATATCCACGTAATTCGCCACAAATATGATTACTGGTCTGACTTTATTGGATGCCAACAACATGGAATTGGGGGGAATCTGAACCATGAAGGTATAGCCACAACTTAAACTTGATTGGAGTGATATGGTCGTGTCCACATATATTACTTGGCAACACACCAGCGGCATGGCTGTGTTGTTACGGCATTGTATGCACATTTAAAGTAGCCTTCTTTTCTAGATAACCCTTCTCCGAAAACACGAAAATAAGCACCTATGAGACATATAAGCATATCTGGAAATTATGTTAAAATCAATAATGTATGTTTACTGGCCCCAAACGCGCCGGAAGCACATGTCCCTTGTTATGGTAAGGATGCATACATGCATATCCTTTAAATCTTTTGTTTAAAAACGATGCTACTGCCGAGTAGTATAGACCATTTAGCGAATGACACGCTGATGACGAGGTGGGATTGTCCGTTGCAAATATCCAGTTCAAACTAAGGAAGATGAATCAAGAAAAGACGCCTAGTAAAGTCAGCCATGAATATATCACACTTTTTGACTTATATTCACCTCAACTGGCTGAATGGACAGAGTCGGATGGTGGTTTTGTTGAAGTTCGTTTGTTACGTTTGTCGTCATATGTTTGGTATGATGCGGAACGTTGAATTTGTTGAAGCATGTTTACGTTTGTGTAGAGAGCTGATCCGAAATTTGTCTTAATTTCTATTTGTTGTATACAGTGAAAAGTTATAATAGGTCTTATACCATGAATGCAAATGAAATGCCCGTTTTCCTCTTTTTTCATAACTATTATAGCTTATCTAATAAAAAATTTCTTTGGTATTGTTTGACACACTATTACCTTCATTTGCACCCGATTGATTTACTGAGCTCTTTGACTAGTGGCTTGTTGACTAACGATTACTTGTGGAATCGTGTTTGATTGTTCCATTTTGAATGCTTTTTCTGTTGAATATTTTGGGTATTCGATTGTTTTACATTCAAGATGAGAGAGCAGTCTTATTGCAGTTTTCTGAAAAGTAGCACTCCAACACTAACAGTGTCAATATTATCGATCGCCACGTCTGACGTTTTTTAGACTTGGATGATAGTCCCGTTAACTTGGCCGTCTGACTGGACGTAAATGTGATCGCCGATTACGTGTTATTGAGTCAATCATCCTAAATCACCATCAGCGATTTAACATCAGGGTTGACAAAAAGTGATCGTGGTCTTAGACGCTCACTTCTCCTGAAAGGCTAGGCAACAGTATCATTGGGCGACAATGAGTAAGTGAGTGGGGAGTAAATACTTGGTTGTTCAGGTATGGAACTAGAGAGGAAGACGTGTGGTAACATAAGTGAGTCTAGATAACTGGTTACCTGACTTGAATAGTTGGCTAGACATGTGTCGTTGTTGAAAATCAGCCGTTACAAATTATGAATAATATTGACTTGTCAACCCGTCAAATCTCGTATTTGCACTATGTAAGTGTTTTCACTCGAAAGATCCAACGCACATTCGGTGTGTTTCATAGTTCATAACCTGCCTCGCAACTCTTTCGGCCCAAATATCCGCGAACTTGCGTAAATCAATCCGGCTTCAGCAAAAGTGCCAAATTTCAGTGTGAGCAATCTTATGGCACAAAATGGCTCAACATTAGGTAGTGTAAATGACAGAAAAACGGCTAACTCAAGACAATGAGATGGTTGTTATATTGTGGCCCCCGTCTAAATTTGAAAAAGTAAATCACCGGGACCTAAGTTAAAAAGTTCAACACAACGCATATGTTTGTTACCAATCAGATATTCAAGTTCTGCTCTACTCAAAGCGTTTCACGCTTGCTGAATAGCTTCTCCCAGCTGAATTTTCGATCGGCAGGTCGGACTGTTGAAATAAAATGGCACAGATAACAGTCCCGGTAAACCTCGGTTAGATTAACTGGTGGCCAAGTCATCGCGTCACTCATGAGCAGCCGTTTTATCATCGGAGTCATATGTATACAACAAATGTTTTGTCAAAACACCCAAGGTTCACTGCCGTATTGACTCAAACAGAATTGTAAGTGTTTGTAGACTACGCAGAATCAATTATTCTAAATATTAAGTCGAAACAAAGACTCGTAAGTATAACCGCCACATAATCATCTACTATGTGTATCCGCTCCACATGCAAGTCATAACCGTAACAGTCCCAACGGTCTCGACCATTCAAGTTGAACACCTTTTTAGTATGTAGGATTAAAATACGTCACTGACCTTTTCTCGTGGCGTGTTCTTCAGTTCACCGTATTCATTGTTCCATGCAGTACTTCATAAACCATCGTATTCATCAAAACTCCTGAGAAGTAAATAGCAGCGAACTCACTTGGATTGTATGAATTGTATTGTCTTGTAACGCCCACGCCAAACTCCGATCGTTAGCGCGTAGTTGTCGCTTCTCAAAAATGCCTTACGTGCTGAGGAGTCTAAACCCTTCTTCCTTTGGTTCGTTCCTTTCATGAGAACTGTGACGTGATTTAATCACTGTGGCTATCGATTCTTTTAGGCGTCATCCAATTTCTCAAGATACGCAATGCCCAGATTCTACCTTAATCACAAGCCCCTCAAGTACACTTTTCCAGACGGTATCAAAATGATAAAAATGACTAAAACACACGGATTTGCCGAAAAAGTCGGGTTGCAACTGTCAGTCAGCAGATAACCGTCATTCTGTTGGTGCTGACAATGATTAATTCGGCCTGAACTCAATTCAACCTTTAAATTGTGTTATACACTTGGTACAGACATAAATTCATGCAGTCGCGTTATGCTGCACTATGTTAACATCAATAATATGCGTTTACTGGCCCGAATTCAACGGAAGCATATGCCCCATGTTACGGTAACGATGCCGATATACACACCCCTTACATCTTTTGTTGAAAAAATGATACTACTGAAAAGTAGTATAGAATATTTAGTAAATGTCGCGCTGATGGCAAGGTGATCCTTTGATAAAATAGTAAGACATCTTACGGTAAAACCTTGTTTACGACAAAGCTCACCGCTCACTATTCTCAGCGCAAAAATCTCATTTGGCTTGAGTAAAGCGGTGTGAGTTTTGGACAAAAAACAAGAGGCTCAACAACTTTGGAACAAATCATGAGTATCCCGACGGGTGAACCAGTTCGTCCACAGCGTCCTGTCAGTAACTCATTCCTGAAGACGATTTTGCTTCTTGCCAAACGATGTAACAACAAAACAGCACATGTCAGGTTGATTAATTAAACTCTTGCTGTCCGAACTTAAAAACTTCTAGCTGCGACTGACATGGCACAGCCACCACTGCCTAAAATGGAGCCTGTTTACTCACTTTGAATAGTAGTTATGACACATGCCCAGGAGAGCTCGTTCATTGGCTAATTGTTCATCTTCCATTGGATTGTTCAATTTCTTCTCTTGTGCACGGATGCAATAAACGAAACCTATGGCAGCCTCGTCCATTCGCCCAACATGTTCAAAGACCAAGGCCAATTTCAAAGATAATTCGACAATCATCGCATCATCTAGTGGTACGCCTAGTGCAGTACAGTCTTGAATGGTTTGTTTGATCAACTGCTCCGCCTCCGAATATCGAGCCAACAACAGGTTTACGTTAGCCAATTCGGAGCACACTCGAGCCCGATGTCTCACGTAGCGATCGACGTCCAAGATGCCCTCTCCGTGAGCAACCCATAGATGGTGTAACAACTCATGAAGCAAATGATCGGCCTCAACAAATTGCTGTTCTACTACCGCTTGGGTGGCTCGTCGGAACAACTGTACAGTTATCTTGTCCACAGAAACAACCGGATCGGAATCGCGTGCAAAAGGCCAGATGAAGGCAAGTGCCGTGGTAATCGGATATGCTCTTCGATTGGTGACTTGCCTGGTGGTTGCCCAACGACGAAGTGATGCGTACATGTTGGACGGTCTGAAATGCCTTAAAAACATAAAGTGAGATGTAGAAAAGGTACCTAAATTTGTAAACCAAACTATACTTTGTTGATATCTGGCTGGCCGCCTAAACGCGGTGAGCAAGAACATTTGATGTGTATAAAGATATAACCAATAGTAAATCTAATGTTCAACAGCGTGACAACACACAGCAGACAGATTAACCACGACTGTGGCGAACTTGTATCTAGTCTTTTCTTATTCACACACCGAGATGCACTCACTGTGATATGCCATCACAATAAGCCGGATAAAGACCGTTTGTCAGGCCATGGTCTTTTCATCTTTTGACTGACTTAGCGAATACTACATGATTTATCCCTCCTATTAAACTATTCGATGGGCTGTATCCTACGATCTGAACAGGTTGAAACAGATTTTCACTATTCTTACGCCACTGAACATTGACAAGAGTTTTTCGAGGACTACCTGTGGCCTACCAGTTAATTGAACTGTAGTGTTTCAGTCAGTTGAAAGATAATCTGTAACTATTCGGTGTTTTAAACAGTAACAGCCACCCTAGAACCCTTGTACGTCCGATCGAAAAACGAGGTGTTTATTTGACATGTTTTGAAAACAATAGGGCAAAATTAGAGTCAGAAGCTCGAACGGTTCGTTCAGAAATCAAAGTTACTTATGGCAACCTGTATTCTCTGTAACCGATATAGAACGACATCACAATGTGGATTTTCGGGATACATCCATCGAATGCCTCTAATTCAGTTTTTACGTTAAAGATTGGCACAACAAAATAGGTTAGATCCCAGAATCGCTATTGCACTGGAAAAACGGTTAGAAACTGTTCAGAAGCACTCGTAAATTTCCTCAGGTTGAGGACCCACGTCATCATATGGCTTTCTTTCCAACGACCAGTATTTTATTAATAAACCTGACGCTGCTACCGGTGCACATGGCACGGTTCCCGCCACTAATGATTCTTTTACTTTTCCTGTGGTTATTACCGTTAGGCAGTTCCAAACTTTTGCTGATCAGGATGTCCGAATTATATGTCCTTAGCAATGAACTTCACAATATCTTTCACAATGGCAGTCGTACCATCTAGTGTTTCTCACTCAGATTTCCATAAACAGCATTCCTCACAGACACGAAGAGTTCCATGAAGTACAATTCTTCTTCGATCGTCCGTGGGCGTCGTTGGCAGATACAGCCTTCGCGGAGCAAAATCACGACGATATTAATACAGTTTTCCAGCATTCGTCTTGATCACTGTTATGTGATTCTAAATGATCATAACATTATGTTCCGATGTCTTACAGAAACTCTACTTTCTTGGTCAATGATTAACATGTACAGATTCCTCTTTACGACACCAAACTACCCTCTGTTTTATGCCATGCTAGCGGTTAGACTTCAATCACCACTTTTGCTCTAAAGGTTGGTACAGGATCGCAACTTACTTGCTACAAAATCAGGATATTATTCATTATCGAATATGGAATTCAAATCTTACTGCAGCAACACAATACTGAACGCCCCAACTCCCCTTGAAGTGTTCAAGTTCTGAGGATTGCAGAAGAGAATCACAAACACATGTCTGTTTACAGACAAACAACCAGTCAGCATACCCATTTGGATGTCTACCTACTACCTCGAATTGAACGTTTCAGAGTAAAAAATCTATAGTAATATGGAATTACGAAGCGTCTACAGTCAAAGTCGCATCAGAGCTGAGAATGAAAACTGCATGTTATCTGCAGTTTGCGAAAACATGTACCGACATTAGCAAATTCATTTTAGAGTACCAATGAAATCGTTTGCTTCCATCAAACGGATAATAACATAATCAAACCGAAAAAGTTTGTTGATACGTCTATGTATATAGAGAGTTTTAACAGTCTGTGGGATAATCAATTAGTGCATGATAAGAATCCAACGTAATTGTTTGAAGCTGCGATAGCACACGGAAACACATTCAGTTATAACTGTCATCACGGCTGGTTTTATCACCTTTCTGTGTTTTGTGCGAACCGAGTCGCCAAGTACTAACAACAAGTCTTAGGACAATTCACAAACTATCAGCATTTGATTATTGGTTCCTTCGATATAATCTGTCCACTGAGTTTTAGTGAATTGGTACCAATACTGGAAGTTGTCGAACAATATCTCTGTACAATGAAACAGGTACTAAAGAGAGCAGCGGTGATTAGTGTGAATCGTGATGGTCTCTTGTTGTAAAAACTGACAGCGCCATTGATGGGCCACGTGGCCAAAATGGCCAGCACGTGACAGTCTTTTCCAGAAGTTTGCCCTTGGCGAAACGACGTAATTCGGTTGTGAAGAAAAAGATTTACGACATTGTCGAGGCTGTCAGAAAGTGAAGCATTAATTCACTGAAAATCAGTTCAAACTGCTGACTGACGGGATACCTGCCGAATTTATGTATAACAAAAAGCACGCTATTCGTGCTAAAGATGGTAAGATTCTCCAATGGAGAATTGAATCGGCTTGTTTCTGGTAAGATATTTTTCATCGCTTTGAGTCTGATAATCATGTTACTGTCTCTTGGAATCATACCGCTGGAGTGAGGTTTCTATTACGACAGAAAGTTTCGGCTTCTTTAGAAAAACAAATATGCAACTAGCCAGTGGAATGCACGCTCCGAAATAGAGCAGTTTTTCGCCAGGTCACTACATGATTCTCTTATTGAAGTTGCAAAAACGCCTGGGCAAGGCAGTATCGATATCAAATAATCCATGCGATTTGTTCCTGAAAACAAATACTTGTTTACTGCCATAAGAAGGTACTCTCGTTCAACGTTTGCCTACGTATGTGGAAACATGCCATTCTTCACTGTGTTCACCAGCTGTCTGCACCATTTGTATTGTTCTAATATACCCATTTTGATAAAGGTTCTTCCTTCATGGAAGTCGAGCTGAAAAACTTTTTGAATCAGGAAAGCATCATTGCAAGTAGAACTGCTTGTTACAACCCACAGACGAATGGATAAACGGAGTGTTTGAACACAACCAGCGCCCCTTCTGACAGTAAAATCTAAAATCAAGTTGCTTTTTGACGCACTCCTCTTTTAGATTGTTGGTACTTACAAGCACTTATCATGAGGGACTGTCTGTTTACTATCGTTCAACCTCAGATACACCGTTTCCGATATGATTGACTACACTGAGCTACGTTCGGAGGAAGAAAAGGCAACCAACGTCAAAGTACGATACTGCTGTTGGGAAAGTCGAAATATTCAATTGTAACCCATGATATACTAACGTTTGCCTACCCAGCGAGACAGAGGACACTGATTCTGTCACGTGCCCAACCCTGAGTGAGTATACTAGTTACAAATAGGACAAACCCACAAAATGTTTGCGATAACACTTTTGTCTGGGTTATCAATACATTTCAACATAGAGAGCAAACAACAAAACCAGGACACTCTGCAAACCCCAGTCTTCAAACATCTCGACCAAATTCGGACATGAATGAATCCTGCATACCCGACGGTCGCCTGGAATCGACCGACCACTGGAAGATCCCGAGAGATAGTAGCAAAAGGTATGTCAATACGGTTCTCGAATTCCACAGTTTTAATCGAATATGCATTACTAGTCCAAAGTTAATCAGTTGAAATCACATAGAAACATTGCACCTGACACTGCAACACCTCACATATCATATAAATAAAACATCACTGAAAACCGGTCGGAGCCGTCGTATTCCCATAGACTGTTCGGTCAACCTGCTCTGAAAATCCCCCTACTCTTCACCAGTAATCAAAATATCACTGAACACGATAATTTTTGTGATTTAAATTTAGAGAGAAGACCAAGTCGTGAGGTCATCGACTGGAGTTAACAGAACAGTTATTGTGTCTTACAACGAGGCTATCGAATAATTCGACTGTCACTCAGGCGAATGTGGCTAACCATTCATATATGATAATTTGGTCGTTCCCAATGTGGTCAGTGATGTAGTGATCAAAATGGTTGCCTCAGAAAAGCGTGGCCAGAGTTTCAGTTCAGGCCGTGGCACGGATATGTACTACTGATGAGCTCTAACTATAGGGAAACTTGAGTCCAATACTCTCAATGGAAGGAGGCTGGTTGCAAAATCTACAAAAATGCGACAGCTGTGAGCGATGTTCATTCTATACCAAACCAAAATCGTCCACTACTCACTTCACATACTCTTTGGATGACGCTGAGTGAACACTTGTCGAATCACACGTACTACCAGTTAACCGATCTTGTCAACTGAGGAGAATATGATTATCCCCCCGTCCATCACTATTGCTTGCCTACTCATTTATGTATCTCGTTTTGACATAGCTGTGCCATTATAGCAAAGTGGCTAAACCCTGTTGGTCGGATCATGGTGTTCACGGTTGGTTGATTTGTCCAATGCTGTGTAAGAGTAGCACGTTCCTTCATATCAGCGTGATCAATTCTCAACACCCAAAGTTCATTCGTTTCAAGAATAAAGGAATGCACGAAACACAAAGTTTGAAATGTGTTTTAATAAGCAAAACAAAACTGAACACACTGGGATGACAAAGTGCAAAAACAGATGCAAAATAATTGCAAGGTCACCCCAGAAATCCACAAAGGCTGACGGAATATATATATATATATATATATATATATATATATATATGAACCCCTCTGGGGTTACATTTGCTGAGAATTTTCATATACGTCTGTCAATATTCCACCATGCTTGCGACAGCAGGTTCTTCAATTCTACTTTGTGGTGGAAACTCAGTCTACTTTGGTATCATTTTCCTACAACATGTAACATAGATTTCTGCTAGTTCAAAGGTAACGGGTTCCGTATTGACCAAGTCAAACATTTTATTTTACGAAGACGGAACATAAGTATCATTATTATGCTGAAACAATAAGTTCTCACGATGTATCTGACCGTCAAAAGTTATGCCTAGAATATGCGCTGATGCAAGATGCTGTTGTCTACATTTCGTCAATTAATCAGCATCATTATTTTCAGCTCTGAAGCGTACTCATCAGCGAAGTGGCTCGGACTGTCATCGGTCTTAATAATGATCCACCACGTTCCAGAGTAATAAACAGGTACAAATGTGTAACGAAGTGAAAGAATCTAAACAAAATTGTTTTAGGAGAAATGAGTCAAGAAGTTTGCAGATACAGGTTCAGCACTGACTGCAACACAACCTCAAGTTAGAGAGTATTTCCAGTCAGAGAAGTGGGTGGTAACAACTCCTCGACCAGGGAGATGACACGTAACTAACCTTGCTCAAACGGATGGCCAAGGCATTTATGGCCCATGACCAAATAATCATTTGAATGCCTTGCATTTTCTTCCAACTGCCATCAGCCACATTGAACGATAGACAGTTCGACAGATCCCCCGTCTTCGAGTACTCTCAAATTTCCGTTTCTTAGTCATCTTTATACCTGTGGGAAGTGAATTACCTCTGTTTTCTCCGCAAGAAATGTCAATAAATTGACCAACAATCGGAAATTCCCAAATTGAACCTCATTCACGACTAAAGACACCACTGTTCCATTAATTACTCCAAGTTATGTAAGGCTTTATCGAATTCAATCAACGTCGTTATACATGATTCAGACCTTAAAGGTAAATACATCATTTTCCGTGGAGATAGGTACGGTACATTCATTCGTGAGTGCTGTATTTGGCGTACAGATATTTACTTTGCAGTCACTTACTGATGTATTAGGAATAAAACAAACTAATCCCATTTTAGCTAAGTTAGATAGTCTTCTATCTTCGTGAACGTGGACCTTTGAAATATGAAATAGGATTCTCTAGGAGTGTTTATACAGCCATGATAAATGCATTTGGATGGTTAATCTCTTCTCCATTCCTTTTCAGATAATAACTTCTCTTGCCTACAAAGGTGTATTCCGCGTGGCATGGTTGAATGAAGTGGAGTTGAGTGATTGTATTATACTGTCGCAACGTCCTCTTCGATGTTGGCACCGGACTAGCCTCGATCGTAATCAGTTTCTCGGGAATTGGTTAGACTTCGCTCTGACCGACCTTGTGATGGAGTAGTATTACCGTTCGTTTCGCCAGTTGACACTTTGAACTGTTGATTCGTAAGCCGGCTTGTTCAATCTTCTCCAACACAGCTGACACGTGACCGCTATGCTCTGTCTCATTCCCGCTGTAGATGACGATATCATCTCCATAGACAACAGTATTGTTCAATCCCTCCAGCACCTTCAACATCAGTCGTCTGAAAGTGAACGGGGCGCCTGACAGTCTGAACGGCATACGTTTGAAGCGATATTGCAGTTCTCCCACTGTGAACGGCGTTTTATCTCGGTCCGATTGCTTGATTGGAACCTGCCAATATACGGATCGCAGATCTAGCACTGTAAATATCTTGACGTTCTGTAGCTAGTCGAAAATTTCTGCCACAGCTGGCACAGCCACAACTTCATTAACTGTAATCTCATTGAGTCTCCTGAAGTCGACACAAAAGCGAAATTTCCCATTGGGCTTCCTCACCAACAGAACAGGAGAATTGAACGGGCTATCAGCCTCCTCAATGATTTCCTGCTTCAGCATTTCCTTCACTTGTCGCTCGATTTCCGGCTGCAGGTGAACCGGAGTCCTTCTGGGCCCAAATGATCGAAATCGGTCTAACTTGATGGAGATTTCATGTTCAATCCAGTCACAGTAACCATATGGGTCTTGGTCCGTGGTGAACAACTTTCGGAATTTGCATATCACTTCATTTAGCAACCGACTGTCGCAGGCTGGTATAGTTCCGGGTGCGTTCGCTTCAATTTGTCCAAGCTGATGTCTGCATTTTCTCGCCAATTGAACCACTCCATACTTTGTTACGAGTTTACCATGCTTTAAATCAATCACAGCTTCAGCGCGTTCAAGAAAATCCGCTCCCAATATAGTTTGGCGTGCGTCGGGAGAAATGACAAGAGACTGCTTGACTACGTGATCATCGATTCCGATAACATAATCCGCAACGCCCGTAACTCTGAGCGTGAACCCACCGACTGTTCGAACGACCATCGCACACGGCTGAACAACCTTTCCCGGTCTCGGTCTAACCAGTGAAATCGCTGCCCCAGTGTCGATCAAACAGCACTCCGAACTACCATTGATTTCTATCTTCGCCTGAACTGCCATCTTATCAGCCGCCCCTATTATCGGATCACCCTTCCCAGACAAAAAACGATCAGCAAAACGTTTATTTACATAAAAACGTTTCTCGCCAGGCGAGCAAAATCTTCGCCAGTGTCCACGTCTTCCGCATCGATAGCAGACGTCGCCACCGTTCTGCTCCCTCTTCATCTTCAAAGCAGCCACATCTTGAGTCAACCTTTCCACTGCGGTTCGCGGGTCATTTAGTTCACTGGGTTCGTTCGTCTTCAACTCGCTGACTGTCGGGGAGTTGTCTACCAGTAATTGTCGAGCCGCATCAGCCAGCGGTTCCAACGTCATCGGATGTGCGATGAGAGCCATTCTGAGTTGATCCCGTACCGCTGGTGGCATTCTGTCCAAGAACTGCTATGTCAGCATGCGTTGTTCCGAATCCTGATCCAAATGTGGCAAGGCTCTTGACAACGCTGACCGCAGTGACACGGCGTACACCAGAGCGTCTCCTCCTGATCCAAGCCGGGCGCCCCTGAACTGCCGCATTGTCTCCTGGCAATCGGCTGGGATACCAAACCCGGCGATCAGCGCCTCCTTCGCGGCGGCCCACTCCATCTTCGCGGGGCCCCTTCGCGCCGCCTGCAGAACCGCCTTCGCCCTGCCCTTGAGTAGCATCCGCAGGGCCGTCAGCTTCGCCCGGTCGGTCTTCACTCCGACCGTCCCCGCCACGTCCTCGAAGTCCTCCAGAGAGCTCCGGACGTCCCCATCCTCAAACGGCTGCGGCCATGGAATCTTCACCCTTCAATCCTGGTCACGGCACCAATTGTTGTGATCCAAGAACGCGGATGGCACAAGGGTTGTTTATTCGACAAAGCAATACACGGGTTAAGCATGTAAACCAGACCTATCACAAAACCACTAATTTGCAAGCAGTATTCGGCCTCAGACAGTATCGGCTACCACAGATGTCAGTGTTCAGTTCCATTGAGTAGCAGGGACTGTTATGGGTGATGCTGCACTTTGATGATCCTTCTTGCAGTCTTCCTGTGGCCTGTACGTTGTCAAAAAATATGTCCTGCATCTGCTACTGAATAGCCGCGGTATGAGTAGTATAATACGATCGCTCAACTCCACTGCACAATCAGTGAGTATTAGCATAGACCACATAGCGTGCTCAGCTCGTTCAATTCATAAAAGGAAATTTACGTACAATGACACATTAGATCATTCGTCACAACACAAAATAGCAAGATACTGAACTGGTGATCAGTAGGTTCAATAAGGACAGCACCAAGTGGACATATAATTCTTTTGCACCCTCAACTCCGTATTTTTGACAGGATTTGTTCTAATTCGTGAAATTACTTATATCAAACACTGTTGTGTCTATGCCAGAGATGAACATTGAGAGTTAAAGACTGATAAACAAAATGCAAAAACCTTGCCGAATTTCAATTATTTCACACACCGCAGCTATCGGAAGTTTCACGTTATTGCCAACAATAGATATATCACCATTATTCCTGACCAGTTTTACCTAAGAGAACGGTGTAAAACATGGTACCACTGCTGAGTACAGTAGACTGAATCAAAAAAACGCTCGTACGTAGGCAGGTATTTTATTTGGCATACAGTGTTAACATATTTTTCAACTTGAACGTAACCCACAATTGATCGCAGCTGTCACACCCCCATAGACTTTCCAGTCGGCCAGTTTCAAAAAGAAGCACTAGACTCGAGTTTCCCTTTCAATAGAGCTCATCAGTAGTGCACATCATTGTCACTGCCGGGACTTGAACCACGGACACGCTGTTCATGAGCAGACAACCGTGTTAACCACTGCGCCATTGACCTCACGTTAGGCACGACCGAATTATCATATGTGAACGCTCAACCACTTTCGCTTGTGAGTAATCATCAGGTTGCCCGATCGTCTCGGAATGGACACACAGTTACTGTCTGTTAACTCCAATCGATAACCCCGCAATTAGGACTTCCTAGACACGTCGAAATCTAGGATTTCACTAAACGTGCTAGGCGATATTTTAGATTATTGATGATTAGTCGGGGATTTGATTAATTTCAAGTTGAACATCACCCACAATTGATCGCAGCTGTCGCATTCCCACAGACTTTCCAGTAGGCCCCTTTCGAAAAGCAGAAACACTAGACCCGGGTTTCGCTCTCATTAGAGCAGCTCGTCAGCAGTGCATATCATCGCCACTACCTGGACTTGAACCACGGACACGCTGTTCATGAGCAGACAACCGTGTTGACCACTGCGCCATTGACCTCACCTTAAGCACGACCGAATTATCATATGTAATGTAATATATATGTGTAACGTAATGTAGTATAATGACATAACAAATGTGTAACGCGACTGATTTCGTCCTCCTTTTAGCTCATCAATTAGGTATTGTGGAACTATGATTCGGAGCGTTACGGCCTGCAACGTTTATCCCCTAAATTATTAGCCGTATATGCTATAGCAATCCCAGGTGGAATGTACTGAGCCACAGAAACCCTGTGTGAGCAAGTTACACATCACTTGTTGTACAGTAGAACTTCGGCACTAATGGCACTTTGATGTTCTGCTAAACGGAGTTACTAGGTAAGGTGAGCCAATTAAAAACATGAACAACAGTGAGGTGACTACATCTCACAGAAGTCAGGTTTTTAAAACACTTGTAACTGGTTGTAAAACATAACCGTTGTTAAGTGTCATTTGCTACACTTTCTAACATTGCATTTCCGCCCAAGAAATTCTAGCCCTTTTTCAGAAGGCACGTGGTGAATGAAGCCAAGTTCACTCAGGGTGAAAGTACCTCTGACAGCATGAACAAGCAAAATCCCTAGTGCACATGACATTCGTTCCGGTGCTCCTGGATGGCTGATTAATGTATCTTTATCGATCGGAAATCATCCATAAACAGTAGTCACCTGTTGTGGTTTGTAGAATTACCAACAAAGTCACTTTGCTCGTGTTTACTTAGATTTATACCGTAAGAGTGAGACCTATAGCGGCTTGCAACGCTCAGAAAACCGGTGGCTTGATGGGTCGCCGTTCTGTTTTAACTTTATTAATCGTGCGGAATCAGAACACGAGTTGTTGGGGCGCACACTGATTTTCCGCCACCCAGTACGGGACCAAAACAAATGCATCATATCAATCGTAAATGTGATTATTGTGACAACTGACCAATCAGAATGCAGAAATTTATTGATCCACTTTGGCCAGACTAATAACGACTGTTAACACAAACAAGTGGGTGATAGGATAAAAGTGCATCGGTCATTTGCACCAGTGAGGTAATCAGATCTCACCGGTTGGCGAACAACACCAGGACTGAAACAAAAACTGATTTATAATGCAACCAATAAAATCAATGCGGGTACATCAGAGGGGGAAGAGAAAATAGAGAAGGTTTAACATTTGGAGGTTTCAACTAAACAGGAGAGGGAAGGACACGTGGGGATTTGTTTTCTTCGATCGAAATTCTCACGAAACGTTAAGCCAGATAAATAACGGATTTGTTTTATGTATTCCAAAACGATCAACACGGCGAGATTTATTGCCAGAGGTTTAGATTTTAAATCATGCAACCCATAGAGAGCACACGTTGGCGGAATTAGGAAAAACAGACCCAGATAATTACAACGGTAACGACTCTAAGAGAAATACTGCATGCGTTGACAGATTCCTAACAGAAATTTGCGAAATCTCGAGCTAGCTAAAGTAATGCAAGTAACCTATGTATTGCATGTCTTTACTTTGAGATCACTAGGACATTTCATTAAAATGAAACAACAAATATTATTTTGAGTGGTGCACACTAAAGATCAGTAGAACGCAAATGCATTACCGATGAGAAGTAGCGTACTTTAAGCTCGGAATAGTGCATTGAATAGTCTGCAAGGAGAAGATAATCCCACTGTCTGTATTTGGTTACCAATCTATGTTGGATCTTTTGAAAACATACTTTTCTCCTCACTGGTTTGATGGGCTTCCGTTGAAATAAGCGGATGATAGTCAGCTTCTTCTATTAGACGCGGAAATAACTTTTAATGTTTACTGAGTTCTGTAGCCTTCTTGCTCATTTATCGCTTGGCGTCATAGTTTACGTTTCGGAAACTGAGTGTTTGAATCCAGTTTGTGAGATGATCACGAACAACTGAGTACTTGTTTTTAGTTGTTGTTTTTTAATGATACTGTAGTGATTCGGCTGCAAAGTTTTTAATATTGAAAAATGGTCACCTAGAAAGCGTTAAGAAATTGGTCATTGCTTTTGGTCAATAAAGTACTCAACCTCTCGTTATGAATTTCATTTTGTGGAACGAAAGGCCTCAGGTTCTGATTCAGTTCCGATCATCTGACTGCAAAGCCCATTATTCGGCGTTCACAGTAGACCTCAACTAATCGCGTCCGTAATTCAAGAAAGATTCAGTCAGACAACGCATCACGTCCCGGCTATTATACTAACGGTAGACCAAGAAACAGGGGCTGAATTGATGGGAGCCTAGTTACAGGAAACCACAAAAGCTGAAGAAACTAAGCAGACTGCTGGATGTTGAGGTCAAAGTTGACACAGGTCGTTTACAAAGTGTACTTCATTTAAGGAGTTGATCAACTCTCAGTATCATTCAGTAGATAATCAGTTATTCGGACCACGCATTGAGGATTCCCAAACAAAGCTTTGCACTTACACCTCATACCAATGCTAAACGTAAAGTGACGCAGTAAAGGATACTGATGACAAGCAGCGGTATATTGTGTCAAAAACTGAACTGCCTACCTCTAATTCCGGTCTTGCAACATAATGGGGGTAAATTTATCACTTCAAGCGGTAACTGAAGGCTTAAACAAAAGACGATGACCAGCGCTCACTGCGCCTGCAGTATTAGTACAGAGATCGAATACAGGAGGCCGTTGAGGAGCGTTGTATATCACCCTCGACTCCAAAAGCAAACCTAAATATCTGTCTGATTAGACACATCATTTCACGAGAGCGTTCCTCAGTTGTGTAAAAATTACAGTTGAAACTGCCTTTAATTCAGTCGACGAACCAGTGTCGTGAACCGGAAACGCGGATGCCACGAGGATTAGTGACGCAAAATAGCAGCAGGTGGGTTATACTTTCCAACAAGACAACGAACAAAAACACTCATTTGCACACGGTACTGGGCCCAAACTTTCATGTTGCCACAGACGCCAACGCTCAGTTCCTTTACATTCCTCTCAGTGCCAAGAACCATTTCATGCGAAGCTGCACTCCGATGTTTCTTCTTGTATTTTTCCTGCGATTACTTCAATGTCAAAATCTATGCTCCGGCACCTACTACTGAATACCAGTGGTTTGAGTAGTATGGCACGATCGCTCGACCTTACTACACTCCTCCCTCTACAAACATTATCCCGGCTGCAGCGAAATCCTTTCAGATTCTCTTCGTTCCCTCAACGATCTGCGTACTGGCTTCGGGGACGTCGATGCTCCAAGTGTACATTCTCTTCTGCTCGGGGTGTCATACCATTTACAAAGCTGGCTACCATGCACTCGATGTTCATTCTCATTCTTAATCAGATACGCTGGGCCAGAGTGGTCCATTACCACATGCGGTCCTTTCCATTTCGCCAGGAACTCCCTAAATTTGGGTCCTGTCGAGCCTGGACTCCGCCTGTCTCTGTACTTAACCTTCGAACCAATTTCAAACAATAAAAGCTAGGGTTCCACACAGACGTTTTGGCCACGAAAACAGACATTGTCCAATCGATAGCGAAAAAGCTACGACTGCAGGAATAAACACCTCGGCCCGAGCTGTACAGAGTCAAACAAATACTTGTTAGTCAAGACGATGATTGCTGATTCTGTAAGGACAAAACTATCTTGATCATTGTGTGGCTTTTTACGTACGGAGGTTTCTGGCAGATGAAATCACATTTGTCAAATCGGAGCTTGTTTTAACTGCTTCAAAGTTTAAAAGGTAATGTGTCGAAGATCGCTGATGTACTCACCACCATCCGTTAACAAAAACATTAATGACGCTCGGGAATTTGATAGCAGACCCCTAGAAAGCTAGATACCGAAGTGCAACAAAAATTGAGCTTATGGTAATTATTAGGGTGGTGCCGATCCGTTTGAAAGGTGATGACGCGGACATTATAGCATGTCTCGTTGGATAACGGCTATGCTAGTACGTACTGATGTCTTGAAAAGACTTTCAATGGAAATCTCTCTATCGAGTCTGAGGGATCTGATGGCAAAACGATAAATTGGAAATCCATGCACTTTTCGTCGATCAAACGTTCATGATTTTCGGGCTCCTCATCAACTCGCTTTTCTCTTCCACCTAGAGAGAGACGTAAAATAGACCTTATTCCGTGATCTAATCTTTGTAGCATGTGACGTGTCCAACGCACACTGGATGGTTGAACAGTGGCTCGGTAGCAACCAGAATACGTTTACGCAGATCCAAATAAGAGGGTGAGTTGTGGCAGATCGGACTATTTTGCTGCAAATATTTGGCACACTGTAATGATGAAAACCTGGAACACCATTCAACCGAAAGGGAAGTTCTAATGAACGTTAGGAAATCCCACTTTTTGTGTAAAAATGCCTCCTTCTTCGATAAAACAATTTTGTCCTACTAAATTGAACAGAAATTAAGAAAATGCACAGACAAGCTTTGCTACTTTTTTAACTGCTCGACCTCTGTTTTGCTAAGTTCATAGGTGGTATAGTGACCATAACTCATAATCTTAGCAACTGTCTTCCACTCTTTCGATTTGAAGACGTTTGTAGATCACCATATATCCTATGAATATCCTGTATTTTCTTCCCTGTTGCACACGTTCTGGATCGGAACAAGGTGACATTTCATAAGTGTCTTTCGATCTGACTTGAGAGCAATTAGCGGGGACAGTCGCGTTTTTCTAGGGGCCGAGAGTTACCGTTTTTATCACAAGTAGAAAAATTTGAATTCTTTTAAGCGCATTTCTATTCCTTGGTCAATCCAGCGTACCTTTTCGGGGGGTTACAACAGAGATCTAACAAAAAGTAGCGCTTTCAGCAACGAACCAGGGAATGCTGGAGAACAATGTATTCAGTTGGGGTGCACGTGTAGAGAAATCGATTGACCAAGCGATGGTGAATAGAGACTTTAAACGCTGGAAATGACATGAGAGTTTTCTGACTTCGTTGGAAGCATTATTTACATCATTTACAATGTTTTACTCAAAATCATCCTGATATTTAGCAAAAAAAGTAAGTATAGAAGTTCATTATATATACAGTGGGATGAATCGCATTTGAAGACTCCTGATATTAGCTCTCTCTCATGACCAGTGACAACAAATTTGGATGCCAGGAAGTCAAGATTGTAAACAGCTGTTTACATCCCATCGTATATGTAGAGACATAAGAGAAACGTTCCACTTATATACAAAAATGGAATAAGGTCATACGAAACGGTAATATGTATGAAAACTACGTGAATCACAGTTTAACCGGGTATGTCAGAGAATGTCGCGTTTACTTCTTCTGATGGGCTTCAACGTGCGGAGTGGTCACGATTCAACAGACTGGCCGGGAGCATTTATATAGAACACATGAGCGGCGTGTGATAACGTGGTAATCGGGTTAACTAGTGAACCGGATTCAAATGGTTGGTTGGTCACACAAAACGTAGAGCCTGTACGAATTTTTTTGGGGTTTGTAACTGGGGTTGTAGAATGTGATTGCGACCACCTCTGCCATCGACAACAATTTTGCCTAGATAGTTCGGGACTGCATGCTGAACACTTTGCAAATGAGTTCGAATGCCAAGTGACCGCGAGTTGATGACCTGTGTCAACTGAATGCGATTTAATAACACTCGAGAAATATTAAGAGACAAACAGCGGAACTCTGATCAATTTAATGATTTCAACAAACTATCCTGCAAGAGGAGCAAACGACACAGTCAACCACTTGGTACGTAACACCACATTATCTGCACATCGTATCACAAAAGTGTGACGGTAAACTGGTATGCAGGTGATGTGGAGTGAACTAAGGAACGGGGAGGAGATTGCACGTTGTACAACAAATGAACCCGTGGAAAGTGGAAGCGAAAATTCAACATGAAATTAGCTGTCGTTTGTAATCAAAGAACCAGAGGCAGAGGGATTCAGATTTTCCATTAAATATCAAAGTAGAATGAACTGGACAAGCAAAAGAATCAAAAAATTAAGCATGTGTGGAGACAGGCAAATTCGTTAGAAGCCGTGATATTCATTTGATTGCAATCGGGTGAGTACTTTTTCGAGAACTCCCAATACTACACACGTGCATGAAAGCGGACAAAATGTTGCCGTTCCTTTTTAAAAAGTGCTATGGCGTGTACCGCTCTTCAGGTATCTGTAACTGTTTGGTGGAAACAGTGAGAGAACAGATCAGTTGGAGGTTGACATGAAACTCAGCTCACACTCAGGAACGATCAATGACGAAGCGTCAGGTCTACATGTTTTACTAGACAATAACCGGATTTTTTTGAAAAAAAAAAGCCGAGCTTTCAACGGGAACAAATGGACCAACGAAAAAGAATACTATGGGGGCTGAGAATTACTGGCCGTGTTGTTGAAATTAGAACCCACAACGGATTTCTCGACAGGAGTTCAGTCCATCCAGCCTTTTCATGAGTTGTAAAATCTCGTGACAGCTTTTGTCACACATTAATACAGTGTATACTGAATTCCAACGACCTAATTCACGTCTGAGACCATGAAATTCAGATCACCGATCAATTATCTTTTGCTGTATATGTCTTCTTTCTCTCAACGATGTCTCCAGTAATATGGGGGACAGAATGCATCCGCACTAGTGGAAGTTATTTCTTGAAGGTAGCAAATATTGAGACAGAAATCGAAGTAGCCAGACAACGCATCACAATAGATAGACGAGTTGTTGTGAATAAGTAAGCTAAAAGTCGGGTGGGGATGTTTCTTTAGGCTTGACATAATTACTAAGATGTTGCTGATGTCTGATCATATGGTCTTCATAAAGAGTAATGAGAGTGTAGTGTGGCCGATTGTAAACCATGGAATGAAGCTTCAAGATAGTGGTTGGATTTTCTAAATAGAGAGTGTCTGTGGACAACAAACAAAGGTATACTGTAAAGGAAGATTATATCGAAAGCCGCGACGAAATGTTTGGAAAGGGCATAAGTAGGGTAGTGCTGCTTGTTAACTTGATCCATTATTATTTATCGTATCATCCTGCAACAATCCTAAAGGATCTTGGTGGCGTAGCCATCAAGAATAAAGACAAGACAGCAAATGATAACGCCTCGCTACCACTGCCAACTTAGTAGACATCAGCGGCGGCGATGGAGGTGTAGGGAATGAAATGAAGGCGCGTACTTCTAAGGCTAGGACGGTGGTTACTATTCTGAGGCACTTATGGTGACAGAGGTATCTCACTGAAGCTTAAGGGTCGCGTATATCAGACAACAGTGAGGGCTGTATTACTTTATGGCAGCGAAACCTGGCCGCTCACGGTAGAAGACGTGAACCGTCTTCAGGTGTTTGACCAGCGATCTCTGCGTTCAATCGCTCGTATCGGGTGGCATCAGCAAGTGAGCAACGAGGATGTTAGGAAACGAGTGTTTGGCACTGATTGTCAAACGAGTTCTTTTATTCAGTCACTACATTTGCACAGACTTAGATGGTTGGGCCATGTACTAAGGATGCCAGCTAATCGCTTGCCACACCGAGCACTGTCTGGCGACGTTGCGGCCGATTGGCACAAGGTGCGAGGTGGACAGATAATGACTTGGCGTAGACAAATGAAATCGTTCACGAAGATGTTGAGCACTGTAGATCGGGTTCGTCTCCTAGGCTGGAGGCCTTGCGACTCACAGAGTCGATGGCTTGAAACGATAGGTGAGATGGCGGCTAACCGAGCTCAGTGGCGTGAATGTTGTTGTTGTTTGTCCGAGTTGTCTGTGAAGTGAGTGTACTTAATGACGCGGGGCAGTGAAAGCCGTAAGGAAGCTGTCTGGCTGATGATGCTTTACTTTCATTTACAGCTCAGTTGTTTGTTTGCAAGGTGTAGGCACCTTGATGTTGTGTTTGAATATAGACGTAGCTACTTTTAGTGACTAGGTTCCCTCCCCTCTATCTTTTTTCTTCTCTCTTCTTAAACAAGGTTTGTTTCCTCTTCTTCATGGTTGTGTGGCAGTTAAGCATCAATGTGAACCACTGATGTATTGCTGTCTATGATGATGATGATGAGTAGACGTTTTGCTGCGCTTCCAACAAAAACCTATCGCCATCAAAGTTGCTAGATGGATGTGCCTGCTAAGGCGAGTCTAACACTTAGCATCCCTAGAGACGATTGTTCATTGGTTGTCAATGGAGTCGAACTTTCGTAGTCTAAATAAAAGTTAGCCAGTGGGGATCACATTTTAAAAAAAGTTGTTTTCAAACTTCCGGCACGTCATCCAGTTACGTCCGTCGTCAGATGGCGCCATCTCACCACATAATCAAGATTTCAGACTAACGCCACGGACCACAGTTGGAGGTTAGAATAAACTGCCATCACATATGAGCTCCGATTTCAGTTCGACCAACACGACAAGTCCCATGCATGTACAACCACGGTACTACCTGGTCCCCCCACTAACTTTAATGGTCCTCTTGTGTATAAGCCAAAATACCTTTACAAAAATGAGCAGGTTAATAGCAGCATAGCTACACGGAATATAACGCGATATGAAGCAACATTTGCATCCAGACTGTCTGAGAATTGTGTAGATTTTATGATTTTTCCATAAAAGGCTACTGTATTTCTGCATAGTTCAGAATTCAGTTCCAAGCTGTATCATTTGAATATTCGAGTCAATTCTTCGTAGCAAACCAAACATTTGGATCTCGGGAAACTGCTGGATATTACTCAAATGATGCAGAACGAATAAACCCTGCCAACTAGACTTCGACGGACAAGGTAAAGGAAGACCCAATCTAATTGAAAAGACAACTTTAGAATATTAGGATAACGGAGAGTATTTTGAACTATCGTGTGCCTGAAGAGTAGGTTCAACGGCAGCAATAACCGTCTGGTATGGTATGCGGGCGCCCCCATACACCATCACATACGACAGTGTACTTAAGTTGGTGCTGTTCACCGCAGTTCTGATAAATCGTGTGGCGGGGATAAATATAGGCGGTCAGAAAAGAACGTTCCAATATGTACATACAACTGGACGAATTTCAGGACCTTACTCTATTGCAGTAGCGAGGTAACTCCCCGAGTTGGGATATTTGCAATCAGACGTATCTGATGTGTAACCCATGTATAACGGATGAACCTTCAACTTTGAAATTACAAGAAGTTACGCACGAAAAAAGATTAACTTGAACGTTGTATTGATAGTCCAGCTTTCCATCGAAAATATGAAAGTACGGTCTGCAACAATAATTATATTCCGACCATCCGGAAGTATGGCGTTGAGAAAATTAACCGGCGTGAATGTACCCGTCAACCATAGTTTTACATTTTCGTTAGGGGACTCACAGACACACCGGCTGTGTATACAGGCAAGTAGGTATACCAATGGAAACCCTATATACTGACGTGTTTGAAGAGTGCACGCAAACAGGAATGCTTCCGACAGGATTGTGCGTGTTCATGCTGAAAGAATATGGAAAGGCGGATACTCGATCCATATTTTTGCCGTCAATCCAACTTTGACGTTACTGAGCAAATTTTTCCTCCCGGGACCCTACTTGGCATGTTTTACTCAGCTAACCATAAACCACCTGTGCCTTGTAAGAGACCAGTTTCTATTTGATTGTGAACTTGTGGAACTGCGCTCGACAGTTTTGCCACTTGCCCATCACATGACATCAGTATTCGGAACCTCTTTACGAAAACGACCGCAGATAGATCGTTCGCAAACTGACCCGGACATGTCGCAATATTAAAGTACCGATTCAGTAGCAATACTGGTCAGGTTATAGTATTTTTGCCAGGATGGCGTCATTGGATCAACCGTTGATTCTGGTGCATTATACTAGGGCTGAGTGAGACACAAATACACACCGTCCACTGGGACTCAAAGTCCCACCATTCAAGGGGTAGTCGGAACCAATACAACATTGTTACCTCAGCCGTTTCAAAAATATTTAGTATTTGTCTCCCGATCCAGCCATGTAAATAAATGTTTCCTTCTTTCTCTAAAGCTAATATTCGTCCCCACAACGAATGAAACGATCGCCCTTGGTATGACTCGTCTCAAATGGTCTCACAAACGCACAACAGTGCCGATATCCGGTGATTGTGACAGTCATGGTGTTCTTGCTCTGTGGTGCTCATGAAATTCGCAATCAAACTGAAAGCAATATAGGACGCGTTACCAACATGGAAGATACATTTTCACGTAACATTCAGGGCAGCTGAACTCGCTTAATATAAATTCCATGGAATGATTGACCATTCACACTACCAGCCATGAAGGTCAGTGTTTTTATACCACTGCGCATCTCAACGGAAGCCGATTTAGAACGAATTCCGTCTTGCTGTTGCTCACACTAGCTTCCCGACAGAGTAATCAAGTGTCATGCCCAAATCCACTTTCCGGTTTCAATAAAGGGTTATCTTGAACAAAAACAAGCCCTGTATCTGGCCCGGAACCTGGGTCATAACGTAGGGACTATCTAAAAGCACAACGGAAAACATAAGGCCTACTACCACAAATGTTGAATGTCTACCCTTGTATGAGCTGGTGATCGAGATTGGAGTGAACGTGTTAGAATATCTCCGTTGGGACTTTGTCAAACACAATTATGCGAATTAGACATCGTGCCACGCAATTTGATAAACCAACGTCATACACATCCATATCTAAATTGAACTTTCAATCATTTCTGTCTAAAAAATAGTTTTAAAAAGTAGGCATTTCTTCAAACAGTTCGATAGGATCGGATTTCAACGCCATCTTAAAGACAAGGCTCAGCCCCACAGACAAGTTGAGAGCGAACGTTGTAAACCCACGAACAATCAACCGATTTCAGTAAAACGTTTTAATACTTATTAATTTGAAAACAGTATGTTAATTTACAAATTTTCAACAGATGGACGAACGCATATGACGGCCCGAAAGTTCAGTTAATCACGAACCAAGCGGCACAAAAGTTAATACAATTGACCTCTCTTTCCGTAGATCTGTCGCATGCTCCGCTGTCAGGGCAGGAAAATCAGAACAGCAGTGGCCTGAGCGAGACTAGGAAATATCTACCCATTGGAAAAACAGAACCCACTGTACGGAGAAATAAATGTTTGCCCGAACGATTGTTACTGAATTACAGGTGTCTTATTTCCGCTGATCCGTTCGTTATAGCGTTCCACGACCTTGGCCCGAGCAATCTGATTGATCACTCTAAAACTTTGCCAATAGGAGCTCACGTGCTCATTCGTGCGTACCTTCTTTCGCGTTCACAATTGAAAAAGCGTGGGCGATATGACGCTCGAACACAGATCTTACATTACACAATGCGTTTATCAAATCTATTCGGAGATGAAATTCTTTCGGATTTAAACACTTCGCCTAAATCCGCCATGCGTTTAAACAGTTTATTTTAAGCAGCATCTTGCAAACATCCGACAGATGATACATTAGTTATCGTTTCCGATCGACCACAATTCCAGCTGCAGCAGCTTGTGCGCGAGCTACAAGTGGATGGACGTTCATCAATCAGGAAACCGCTGTAGATCAATCTCATAACAAGTTTTCTTGTCAAATTCACCTTTAAATCGGTGCTTCACGTAAAACTTTTTTTCACCCAAATTACAACGGATGACTAGAATGAATACTTTACTTACTTAATCAAGTCTTAGTTTTAACTTCGACACAATCTATACTCCAGATTTATTTCTGTCAATCGGAAGGCAAAGATGATTGAACTGATGGTGCACAAGGTTTGACCGATCTGTTGTTCGACAACCAGAAATGTCTGCTCTATGTTATTATTGGGGTTACAGGATTTGCACTAAATCCCGCAGGATGAACTGATCGAAATTCAGCTCTCTAGAATGTGACGCGTAACCTAGACACCAAGTGATTGTACCACACAGACAAGAACAGCCCTGATTAGCTGACGCAGAAAAAAGACAGTTTGCGAGACAAGCATTTGTTAATTACTCACGCGAATGTGACACAGGTGAGGAACGTAAGAATGAACAAAGTTACTAAGTCAAGAAGAAACGGAGATTGGAACCAAATGGCAGTTCACTGCTAGACAAATGATATAGTACAAGTAGTTGTAAATCAGTAGTGAAAAAAAATTCATGTATATATATATATATATATATATATATATATATATATATATTGCCGTCGCACTGACCACAGCATAAAACACTTGGTATTCGTTCATATAAATGAGCACCAAAATACCAACTTTGTGACTAACTCTCAAGTCACTGACGTGCACGGTGTGTTAAGAAAAACACCCCCGTTACAAAATGTGTCAGTCGACACTGTGTGGTGAATGTAGTTGAACATGATAACTGCATCGTTAAAGCTATCAAAATGCCACTCCTCTAAAATATGACTTCGTCAGTTACCTGTGCTTTTGCGTCAGCCCTAGCATTGTATTTGAGCTACTTCATTGTATACCGCAATGCCTGATTCCAGAATACTACAATTGGTGCCCCCATGGTTAAAATGTTAATCACGGACCACTGCCAACTGAAAGTCTCGAATGTCTATGCCAATTCACACAAAAATGGAGAGCACGTGGATTGTCTTGAAATCTGGTACCTCACTAGGAAAGACATCGAAGAGGACAGGAAAATAGTTTGTTTCCTCAAGTCTGTTGAGAAAATAGTCAATGTGTTTTTGAGGCAACTGGTATTTTCCGAATCCTCTGTCAACTTCATATGATAGATTGAGTTAGCGTTAAATTCTGTACAACCCGTTAATCTTAAACAACTTCAGACATTAAGTGTATTTTCAGTTCAAGCTGCAAACACAACTGCGTGATAGTGCGATTGTTGGAATTGTCACTTCTGAGCCAAATAGCGCGGGCCCGATGCGAATATCAGGACATTACAAAAGCCATAGAATAGCACACAGAGTTACACGACGACAAGAATCAAGGCCGCTATCAAAGCCCAATCCGGTGGTAATTTAAGATAAGTCAAACGAAAAATGAACACCCTAAACAACCTTCGCCTAACAAAAATCCAAATACTTGTGGAGTGACTGTAGTTCTAATGATCATACAAATTTCCGGTTTGCATGTTTTTTGTTAAGTTGAATGCCACGGTGACGGTGGGCACATGTCGAATGTAGCAAAGGCCTGCCTGGAACGACAGCCTTTAATGTAGCGTAATCGTTTGTCCCCTGACATGCTCTATATTGGCCAAGCTTATTTTATTAGTGGCAGCGTTAAACATGCATTTGTCACTTATGCCGAAAGTGTTGCACCTTTAACTATAAAGACTGTTAAATGTTTAGTGTTAATTTCTGTTAAGGATTCTCGGACGTAGATCAGTTCCATAATCTGGATTGTCTAAGATTTCACCCAATACCAAAACACAGACCACAATCGCCTATGCTCTGTCACATCCTCTCACACGCGTTAAGCGGCTCACATAGTTGGTCGAAGTGATATGCATAGGTTCCACTTTCGCATGTGTGCACGGTCACCGTTTTCTCTCTCAGCCAAATAGAACATTCCGACTTGACGCAATCGAAGCGCAGACACACCTGGCACGTCCGGACTAGGGGCAAAACAAACAAAGGACGTGCGAATACATCCAAACAAGTATCAGTGGATTAGACTTGTACACCAATCCCGACGACAAAGATCCAAGATGTTGATTTCATTTCTTCCACTGATTATCTTTAAGCTGTCGTTTGTTAGTAAGTAATCAAGCGATCACTACTCAAACTAACAATACAGTAACCACACGCAAGAGAGGATGTGAAGTGGTGAAACACGTAACAACTGTGAAACAAAATTAAGTTAAGGAACATAAAGGCGTGAGACGTGACTACAAATGACCACGATTCTTGACCGTTTGAAGGTGCCATTAATTACTCGTATTTTGTCTTTTGTGAGGGTGTGTGATCGTGTGCGTCCGTGACCCCGTTTGACGCTGGTTAATAAGTAGAACCCTATAATGCTCACACACTCACCGGTCTTGATCCTAATGAGTCACACCGGAAACGGGTTGTGACTGGGACTGCAGACGGAACGACGAAAGTGACAATATACGTACGCCAGCTTCTTTCAGCCTCGGTAACTGTGATAAGCCAGTGTAGAAACGGATGACGCTAACCGTGTATTTCTTATCCGGATAACAACCGGAAAACAAAGAACGTCCTAACAGAATAAGCGGTGACAAGAAAACTATGCCTCAAACCTGAACAATACGCCGACCATTAAACAGTCATCTTTGGCAAACGAACAGCCTAACGTAAAAAACGATATATTCGAAGAAATGAACGTTGTGGAACAGTATCAACAAATCGTGCTAGAGAATATCCTCTGACCGGTTTAAACAAATATAGAGTCGTACGTTTCAGTTTTCCAAACAATCGCATACGAAACGTTCAATGAATCCATTCAAATGCCTTGGCCACTGATACACTTATCTGATCGACACGGAGTCCAAATGGTTATTGTATGTATGAATGAGTGAAGTAATAATATGAACTCTGACCAACACTGACCGCCGAATGTAGCTTATGTGAGTTTTGTAAACGTAACAACCTGATGAGATTTCATTGAAAACATACTTTCCACACTTCGCGTCATGTCCCGGACGGAAATTTTCGGGAAGACTTCGGTTTCAGTAATGTTCCTACCAAACAGGCCTGAAAACCAGATCATGAAAACATTTATGGCCACACACAGGCACTCCTAGTACAGTCCGATGAGGTGAACTAAACAGGTGGCTGGTCGGTCGCGTGCGAAAAAGATGCAAGCAACTGTTCGATTAGAAGTCAACTACCGATTATTGGAAGGCAAGTGAGTGACGTCTGACTGAAAGACAGAAAGCAAACATTGCATCTTATATGCACTCGGATGTCCATGCGCGCTTACACCAACTGGTACAACCAACAACAAACAGTTCGGACAACAGATCTGGACGAGGATGATCAGTAACCGTCCAATGCATAGGCCTGGTAAGCCAAACTGTTGTGACTCAGCTAGAGCACCCAACAATGAGATGGGAGGAGGCGAACATCTAGACTTGAGACGGAGATATAACTCCAAGTATACCGTGGCATTCCGAGAACAAAAATTGCTAATTCGTTCATTTCCGACCCAGTTAGTCATCTGAAGTAGTGTGATCACGAGCCAGCTGCTAGAAAAGTGTCAAACAGCAACACGTTGTCATCAGCATAATTAAAATCAGTCTTCCACCAGGCAGGTCCACATTTGCATCTTGTGATTGCCACGGGCAGTCCTCCATTACTTCGTCCATCACAAAACTAAAAAAATGGTGAAATGGGACAGTCTTGACGTACGCCGCTCCTGGTGCTGAAACTGTCAGACAGCTCATCGTAAACCCTAATCTGAGCTGAAGTATGGGAGTAAAGCGCCGACAGTACGTCCACATATTTGGCCGGTACACCCGTGTGTTTAAGCGACTCAAAATGTGTAGATCGACCCACTGAATCGAACCCACCTCTATAGTTGAGAAATACAGCAATTGCTGACCGGCAGTATACATGATGCTGCTCTAGAATTTGACAGAGCAAAAATGCGATCTATACATCCTCGCCCTTGGCGAAACCCTGCCTGTTCTTCTCTAATGTTTAACTCCCGAACTGCAGTGAGTCGACGAAGTATAATGGATGCCAGAACCATTGAAGTGATTGGGGTCAAACAAATTTCCCTATAGTTTTCACAAGAGTTCATGATACCTTTCGTGAATATAGGAACTATTATCGGATGACCCCAGCAGGGATAGATGGTCTCCGTCGTCCACACAAGTTGAAATAGCTGAGTCAAAGCCACTACTGAGGCCTCTCTCCCCACTGATGCACATGCTTCTGTTCGCAGATGACAGTGCGCCGTTCGCACACGGCGAGGACCAACTACAGCGACTAATCACAGCTTTGCGACCGCAACATCCAAGTTTGGACTGAATATCAACACAGGTAAGACATTTTCTTTCTTTCAGCCTTCTCCGGATGAAGGTGTTATCTGTGCACCTTCACCTCAAATCCGTGTTAATGGAGAAGTCGAAAGCTACACAGATTTCTGCTACTTGGGTAGCAATCTGTTCACCGCTCTGTTCACCGATCTGTCCGTGGACCGCGAGTTGAGAGCTCGTGTGGCAAAACTAGTACGGCTATCGGACGTCTTGAAAAACGTGTTTGGAAGAACCACAGCCTGAAGCCGAGCACTAAGCTCTTTGTCTACCGCTCAATGGTGTCTATACTGCTGTACGGCAATGAGACGTAAACATTGTATCAGCGGAACGTGCGCTATCTGAGCCACTTTCATTTGCAATGTCTAAGACGCATCTTGAGTATTCGGTAATCGGCCATGGTACCGAACACTGAGGTACTGCGGCGAGCGGACATGA
>LUCH01002190.1:83459-102838 GCA_013368495.1 Paragonimus heterotremus | reverse complement strand
GTCGAGAACTTAGACGCAAGATGATTAAAAGCTTGCACAAATATCGTAAGCACGATTTCGTCGGAAATTCGGGAAGAATGGAAAAAGCCTTTTATCTGGGAATAGCGGATGGATTTTTTTGACGATCCGTGGTTGTACTGGTCGTCGAGTTGGTGTAAGTGAGACCATATGCGATCAAGATGGTTCACTTGTCACCTGATAGGTGTGGTTGAACACGGACACCGGTGACCACATTTTAAAGTGATTTTTATCCTCCTCTTGGCTACTCATGGTTCTCTCGGTTGCTGTGTACAAACTTAGAGGTCATGTAGGTTGGTGAAATTCGCTTTGCTTGGCACGTATGAGCTTCTGCTACCTTTTTTATGCCCTCACCACTTATAATGCAGATTGCTGTACATGCAACTCTAAATGCGCACGTGGGTCCACTGAGTCAGACATTCTTTTATTTAAAAAATTGGTGATCGTCGGTTGGTGACGAATGACGTTACTTCGGAATTTGCTAATGACCGAACGTTTGCTTCACACGCTTCTGTCAGATAAAGCACCCCGCCCATTTGCCTGCAGTGTATACCTTCTGTGTCGCAGTGAGTTTGCAAAGTGTACTGCACACGGGAACCATAGCCCCAAATGGTCTGTGGCCAGTTCTGTCATTTCCACTTGAAATAATTCCTTTCTTTAATGTGATGACTCTTCGATTGCTTTTATTTCGATAAAACGCTATCAGTCGCCCGCATTATTTACAACCGTGTTTAGGCATGGACTGATACTTCACTCTTTGAAGTGTGCCTTAACTCCATCGTCAAGCTCAGCGGCCTTAAGTTTTTTAAGAGCCGAAATCCAGTTCCAATTTTAATTCATATAAAAGGTGGGGCTTCACAGACATGTAGCACTTCCATTTTTTAAGCAGGAGGCTTACTGAACTCTGTTCCTGAACTGTTCCAATCAGCAACCTATCTTTTATGTTGAGGACGAATGTTCCCTCTGCCTAGACACTATTTTGACTAACTGATGATCGTCTTGAACTAGTGATACGGATTAACTTGGTGAAAGCGAGGTGAAGACATCTCCTATTTCCCTAACTTTCTCAGTTTGCCAGGCTTCTCTTATCAGCGAGCGGGCTCCCCCTAGGCTCACGAATATCCATCTCCAACGTTTTATCTGAATCGCCTTGTGAGGTATGTTCTGTCTGGCGCTGAGCACTTTTAGAGACTTCAGACTTGCTAATGACCCACCGAGCCGCATGTCAAAATACCTGTTGTGTAGACTGCTTTCGAGATTTGTCCAACAGAGGAAGGTATGCAAGGTCCGAAATTTTAGGCTTATTGTTTTAGTCGGGTGGACACGTGCTTTTACAATCATAACCAATTTCTTAATAAACAGCCGTTGTTATCTGAATCTTAGCCTACGTTCCAGTAGGATAGATGTGTTTTTTGGAGCCGCGCCACCTGTAGCCAACAGCTATGATCCATCTGGAGGCGGATTTGTTGCAAAGAAAGAGAACGTCCAGTACAATGGTGCTGCGAACTGTGACTGAAACTGGTATCGATTGTAAGTGACCTACGGTCAACGCAGATGCGTCAGCTGCCGCTCAGTTTTCCGAAAATGTGATGCCAGCTCAACTTTATCACCTAGACAAAACTCGGCATCGTCCAGTTTGCTAAGCTGGACGTTTATATTCCCTCATGACATAACTCAGAGCAGCTTGCCAACTTTTGTTGTGCCCCTAATTTTAATTAAAAGGTGCTTTTGACAACGTAATCGCTTCAGTAAGTTGGGACATGATTAGATCCAATAAAATCTTCCTGAGGGTTAGGTTTCGGAAGTTAGTTCAAACAGAGACCGTTAAACAGACAATACGAAACCTATTGTTAACAGAAATCCAATGTATCGAATCGGCTTTGACTGCTGTGCTAAATGCCACATCTGTTACCGTATTAGGAAGTGCGGTAGGCCTGTGTACATCCAGTATCGTTGCCATCAGTACTATCCAATGACTACTGTCCTGGAATCTTGTTTTCGAAGTGTGTCAGATGTCAACCTTCAATGTGCTTAGCGTTCGAACGAGAACGACTTGCTGGTCTATCTTTTTGGTACGAACGTTGGAAGAACCTATATTGATTCACACTCTGGGCCTTTACAGTGATTACTAGGAACAATGACCTAAGTCGTGGTGATTAAGACTTGAAAGCAGTACTACTAACCCTGGTTATATCCGTTCTTGGATTTAGAAATGTTGCTAGAACTGGAACAGGAGAATTCTAGAAGTTGATGGGGGGGGGAGAACAGTGAAGAGAGTTCGGCAGTGGCGTCTTTTCGTCAATTCATCCTGCTCTATGAAGGACATAAACTAACCCGGTTACTATTTCTTAACGCTCGCTACAACACTGGCTTGGTGTGTATGTGTGTACTGAGATTTTGGGACATGCAGCCCGGAAAGGCAAACGATCAGGGTTCTCAGCCAAGTCCCTGAGTCATCATTAGCGTCATAGATGGTAATATATTAGTGATTTCTACAACGCAGTGGGTAGTTGGCGGTGAACTATAGTTAGATCCATTCTTCGGAACAAAAACCCAGCCGTATCTCAAACTGTGGTCTGGAGGATCAGGAAATTGCGGTTTGTCAGATTTAGTCTATTAGTCTGCCTGGTATGGGCGATCCTGCCGGTGTAGTCTGCACCGTCCAGTTTAATCCAACAGGTCAGCGTGGTGCGCAAGTCGTCACACCAATCTGTTCGTGACATACTGCTGCTGAGAAATAAAACTTGTGAGGGGAGGGGGTCAAGAATAAAGTATGCCTCTAGGTGTCCAACTACCTCTGATTACCCGGGAAGTATCTATTCATCATGCTGCCCTTTAGACGCATCGCCACAGGTTTGGTTACTCGTGGTCGATAGAGTCTAGACTAAGGTATTTGATTATCACATACACTTTGATCCCTTTTTTCCTGAAAACTGGAATAACTGTTATCAAACACCAGTGACGGAGCACCCCAGTTTCCCAATCCGTCTGAAATCGTTTTGTCAACTCTGATATCAACCGCCGTCCACCATCTTTGAAAATAGAGGGTGGGAGAAGATGTGGGTCTACGACCTTGTTACGCTTCAAAGCTTTAGCCCCAGGGCCACCTACTTTGGATGGAGTGTCGTGTGGTGCGCAGTAGCTGACCGTTTGAGTCCCTACGTCAATATACTTCAGATGGAATCACCTGAAGGGTCACTCACAATGTACAGCCCCTCTGTCAAATAAGCGCGATTTACTAGTGATAAGTGTACTACCTTTTTCACATAGTCCCGTCGACACTAGCTCGACAGCTAGTACAACTATGGTTTAGGGAAAAAGCATTCTACTATTCCCAGATCCCCATCTCCTCCGATTGTTTGATCAAGTGATGTCCATGGTCTGGGAAGACCTTTAGTCATCTGGCAGTTTTTCCCCGAGGATCGTCATATTTAGAGTGAGGCGGAGTAGAACAGCGTTTACTCATAAGGTTTACCGAAGTAAAAGAAATCCAGTTCTGTCGCAACTGAACAACTCATTAGAACATACAGTAAGTTCCCATAACTGCTGTGATTTGTTCCCAGTGTTTATGAGGTTCTCTTCGGACTTGATCTGGGTAATTTATTCATCTGTGTTATCTAGTAAGCGTTTCTTAGGCCATTTTCGCTTGTGTCAGTTGATTATGTTAAATTTACGAGCGTGTATTCTCTAGACAAATGACAAGACGGCCGAGTACACCAACATGAATCGGAGCAACGTGGTTGCTTAAAAATGAGAGATTGATGCCATCTGCATCTGACCGACTTTCGTCCGTGGCTGAGGTGCAGAAGATGGCTTTCATGTTACACTACTTCATGCTTTGAAATGTGGCACTAAGATGCACTTGCTTGAAACAGTCTTTAACCGACGTCAGTGCGTTGTAATCTGATACTTAACATACCGCCTAGTCTTCCTTTCTGGGGTAAGACGGATAAAGTGGATGTTTGCCAACGCCGTAATGTCTGGCTGTTTTGTTTGCTCCTGAAGGTTGATAAAGGCACCATAAAACCCATTTATGGTAACATCTGAATAACTGTTCATCGGGGCGTACGCCGACATAAGGGACACATTTTTCCGATTCGCAGTGACAAAAATCGACCGATGTGCTAAGCCTGATAGCGCGCAAGCGAGTGGTCACTGAGATCCAGTCGAGTAAGCACGGTTCTACTTCAGAACTCAAGACAATCCTTACTCTGATTTTATCGCAAGTCTCAGCTTTAGGGTCACCAGCGACACCAAAATGAGAGATGTGTGAATCAACAGTTATCTAGAAGTGAACTCATGTGTTCAGCGGTGTTAGAATATTCTCATTGGTCATCCAAACGAAACTCTTCGAACTCCAGGCTTGGGGGGTATACTCAACAAAAGTGCGTGCTACCCTATTTGTCAGAAAAAGAGTGTCGTTCTTTATTCCCTTCTTTTTTTATTTGGAAGACAATAGTGTTGGAGCCGGAAAAAATTAGTTTCTCCGTGTGCTCTTATAGTCAGGTATAATTACCTAAGTGCAAAATACCTATTGCAAAACGCAACGGTTCGTTTATACTTGATTTTCGTCTGGTTGTCTACTCTGGCCTATCGGCATGGTTGTGCCCAGTAGAACGGAATTCCTAGTCAGCATATTCTACCAGATCAACGCAGTGCGGTATTTTAACCACCGCGTCAATGCCACAAAATAATCAGTTATATGACCACACTAAATTCAAGGTTAGTCTCATAACAGAGGTCTCTTGGTGATACATTGGTGCTCAGTGCACTAAGAGTCACTACTCGTTATTAACATTGTTATCAGCATAAAGTCATAGCAGCCATTCTGTTAGCTGATAGTCAAGTATCATAAGATTGCTGGTCGTCCAAGTTTTGTTGTTCGTCACTCAGCCTGCCTATCCGAGCATCACTTCAGCCATCATTTTTGTGTGCGACGTGCGTTGTGCAAAAGGTTGACGAGGTGAGGGTAAGATTGATATTTGGTGCAAATGTGGTCGTTGATGGGATGCAATCCTGCGGCGCCTTTCCTGCATATCTTTTCAAAGTAATCCCTACAGCAATTTAGACTGCAGGGTATCAGATAGGCGCAAAGCCCACGTACATTTTAAATCGACAGACAGTGATCTAGGGGTGATAGCACTTCGACGTTAGATGGTGCTGAAGAGGCATGCAAAAGTTTATACCGTTTGAACACCACATTGTTTGGTTTGTTGCTGTGTTGTTCATCACTTTTTGTAGTAAACGGCTGGTACTGTTAGTATCTGTTAGTTGTAAGAAAGGACACGTTCGACGAAGTTGGCTACCAACTGGACGATTGCTAGGTTTAGGATCAGGACTTCCCGATTTACTTGAGGAAACAACCAGTTGCTTATCCGGGCTATAGCTACGGACATCTTTTGTCTCCCTATCTTAGTAAATGAACTAGTCACCACAAGAAGGCGATTTGTAACGGCTCATTTACAGAGCTACCGAAGGCGAGTGTCGTTCGATGATAATTCGTGGGGCGGTTGCTAAGTCTCATCTAATCTCAGGTGGGTAGTAGAATTTAAGATTGGTAAACGTTCTGCTCCATTCAGGCCCAGCAACAGTGTCGTATTCGCCGTCCCTACCGTATGCTCTAATGCCTGTGCTTCCGTCAGCAGCCATCCACACACTGTTTGCTCGTCAACTGTGTAGTTCAGTGTTCAAGATGTGCATTTTATGTTAACATTTTTTATTTAAGCAATTACATCATAGAATTATTATTCGCCATACATAGAGGCATATCGGCTTAGCAAGTGTCATCCCTATACCAGTTATCCTTATCTCCACGATCATATTAACACTTTTGTCTAGCTTCGTGATTGCAACACATGCCTCGTTTATCTTCGTTTCAGCAAAGTCCTGAACAACATGTTACCTCGCCTCCATCGATTAATAATGATTACCGGAAGCTTTCTTCTATCTCATCACCAACGGCAGACATCAGCGGCTGCGGCCGACTCCCCACTTCCGGAACTGCGAACAGGTACATGGGTAATCATGCCACCAGCGCAAATGCCTTGCCACGAAACTCTAACGTGGACCCTACGACACATCCAAATATCACCCCGATTTCCGTCGTTCCATTCAATCACCATTCGAACAATTATGATTCTCCCGAGCCATCCATTTCGGGTCGACCAGCAGAACCCAGTTCGCTTAACTCTGCACCTTCTTTCGGTTTGCAGCAGTCTGTTTGTAAGTTGACTTTCCATTCCTTGTATTCCGTCCTAGTTTGCTTTAGACCTGTCCGTATTAGTTCGTATATTCTATTATTCATTCATATGGTTTGTTAGAAGTTCCGATGAATGCACAAATGTGTGAAAATTTTTATTAGTGCTGTTTCATTTTTACGATCTTCATTATTTCAGCCAATCAGCAATTACCTAGTTCGACCCCATATGCGAATTCACAAACTGTATGCTTCTCCGGTCAGTTTACGGATCCAACGTCTGAACAAACGAGACACGTTCCAAATTCATCACCTGCAGCGTCAAATGGTTCTCAACAGAATATGTTATACTACCCATCGGCCAGTCAGCCATCGTGTATTCAACAGCATCAGTCTACTCCACCATTGAAACAGCGCCAAGTTCCGGTAAACGAAAGTTCTTATGGTGTAGCATCCACCGGACTGTCTAACGTTGAGGGGATCTACCATGCTACATATCCCCCGGCCGCACGTGATTACTTCTCACGCACGTCTCAACCCTCTGGGGAGCGGCCAATCAGCGACTATGCGCCTTCGTTGACCGTGGACCGTCACACTGGTGTTCCCACCCCTCCTATTCATAAACCTACCTCTACTCCACCCTGTCCTCCTCCCCTGTCGAACAACATTTCACAAGCAGATACAATACCTCCCCCTCACTCTTTGCCAACGACAACAGCTAACTCTACTAAAGTAAATCAAATGCCAAATAGGGTTTATCCTGTCTATCCGCCGTCGGTTTCGTCATCTTCGCAGGCCATTGATAAACGCACCTTTTCAGTTCCACCGCATCCCATTTCATATCCGTCATATCAACCCAGTCCACCAAATGCCCATTTACAGTCGGCTTCCGTTGCACGCGATCCTCGTTCTTCTTCCACACATTCTCAGTCTGCCGCCAGGCCAGATATGACACAACCGTTTCCGCCTACACGACCAGTCGGATCTGATCAATCTGCAGTATTTAGATCCCCGGGTTCGTCATCAACATTGGCCGAGTGGAACCACATCAAGGCTCCCATTGGTTTGCTTCAAGAATACCAGTTGTTGCCGTCAGATTCAGCTGATTTGCCCTCTAGACCGGCAGTTTCCCCTGTAAGTATTGATATAGATCATTAACATCTGGGGCTTTTTCACTTATCACGGTAACCTGTTGTAACCAAGTATGTAAAGTTCGCCGTGATGGATAATGTTTCTGCGTTAGTTAGGCAGTTGTTCTGTTACAGGTGACTTGCTTATAAAGGCTAAAAAACTAGGAGACAGAGTGATTTGCCTGTGGACTTTCCCTAGCCAGCATTGGCGAATTAATTGTTTGTCAACACAAGTTCGGCCGTGGCTACTTTTCTGACCCGATTCATCATCCCGTATTTATCCATTATGTAAACTGGTCACGTTACTATTGCTTTGACCCTTTTTTCCTCTTCCTCCTAAGGTTAACTGTGATCCGGATATTATGCGGTGCACACTGAACAATTTCCCGTCGACTGCGAAACTTCTTGCTCGTTGTCGCTTGCCGCTAGGTCTGGTCATGCATCCGTTTCGCGATCTGTCTAGTCTGCACACTATAAATTCTACCGTAATTGTGCGCTGCCGCTCCTGCCGTACTTACATTAACCCATTTGTGCAATTCTTAGATTCCGGTCGCCGTTGGAGGTGTCCTGTTTGTTTTCTTTCTAATTCTGTTCCGGAAGATTTTTTCTACGATCCGGAAACGCAAACCTACGGGAATCCTGCCAGACGACCTGAAATACGTTCCGCCACTGTCGAGTTCATCGCACCTCCGGAATACATGCTGCGGCCTCCACAACCTGCCACCTACCTATTTTGCCTGGATGTTAGCCGGACTGCAATCGCCTCTGGCTACTTGCGTTTTGTGTGTGAACGCCTAGCCGCCTCATTGAAGCGAATGCCGGGTGACTCACGACGTCAAATTGGATTTATCACATTTGACTCTGCGATACACTTTTACAAATTGTGCGGTATGTAGTCAACTTCGAACCTTTTCATGCTTATACTACTGTTGTCCGCTTAACTGCGTAATGGTTCTTTAGTGCAGTTGAGTTAAAGGTCATCAACTTACGGCAGTCACGATATTCTAATCGAAACGTTGTGGTGTGTACCGGACCATTTCATCTGAGTTTTTGTTTGAAATTGCACATCTTATGCATGCATGTTGGTACCTGCCCGGTTGTTCTGTCTTCCCATATACCACAGGAAACGTTAAACTTGGTTGGATTATTTCGCCATTATTTCATTGCTTTGCAAGACCGCAGACGTAGTCAGATCAGGCATGGTTGGTTCACAATAATGGAGGCTGTGTTGTAACGAGGATCTTTCTTTGCTACTTTAGTTGAATCACTGCTAAAGTCCAGTTTATTGAGTCCCTTCAAGCTGTTTAACTAGAATGGTTAAAAGACAAATTACCACGTGAATTCATTTCACTCACCAGTCTGTAACCTATGACTGTCAACATTATCAACATCAGCGACGCGATACACCAATGGTTCTCACTGTTAGTTAGCTGCCATACAGTCGTGAAAAACGTGTATGCCGTTAAGAGAAACAACGAAGCAAAGGGAGTGGACCCAGTTACGAAGATCGACTATGTCTATACTCAGTGCTATTTAACGTCCAGGTGCCTACACCTTGCGAACAAACATCTGAAACGGCTGAAAGCAAAGCGTAATCGGCAAGACAAATTCTTTAGGGCCTTCACCGTTCCATATTATTAAGTGCACCCACTTCACAGACAACTCAGCAGAACAACGGTAACATTCACGCCACTGAGCCCGATTAGCCGCCATCTCACCTAACGTCTCCAACCACCAAGTTTGTGAGTCGGGAGGTCGTCAGCCCGGGAGATGAACACGTTCTATGGTGACCAACCCTTTCGTGAACTACTTTATTTCTTTACGCCAGGTCATCGCTCGTCCACCTCGCACTTTATGCCAGTCGGCCACAGCGTCCGCAAAGAATGGTCGCTGTGGCGGACTGCTAGCTGACATCCTTAGTTCATGGCTTAGCCATTTAAATCTGTTCAAATGTTAGGAATGAACAAGTGAACTTGCCTGGCAATCACTACCAAATACCTGCTTCCTAACCTCGTTGCTTACTCGTCGGTGCCACTCGATACGAGTGAATGAACGCAAACATCGGTGGTCACATACCTGAAGACGGTTCACGTCTTCTACCTTGAGTGGTCAAGGTTCACCGCTTGACAACAATACAGCCTTCATTGTCGCCTTATATACGCGACCTTTAGGCATAAAAGAGATACCTCTTTGTTGCCATAGGTGCCTCAGGTTGGTGAATACCGCTCTAGCCTTAGAGATACACGTTTCTGTTTCACTCAATACACCTCCACCGCCGTTGATGCAGCTTTCAAGGTACACAAACTGATCAGAAGCCTCCGTGACTTCATTATCCAACATTAAATTTGCTCAATCACAGTAGTCATGCAGGGCAATTTTACACTTTGGAACTGCGAAGCGCATTCTGGAGTATTTGGTAGAACACGAAATAGCCTCTAGTGTTGTTTGTGCTGCACAAAAGTTGTCAAGCAGCAACACTTTGTCGTCAGCATAAACAAGATCAGCCAGTCTTTCACCAGGCAGGAGGTTCACGCCAGCATCCTCTGATTGCCGCAGACAGTCCTCCATTATTTCCTCTATGACAGAAGTAAACAAAAGTGGTAAAAGTGGACAGTCTTGAGGTACGCCGCTCTTGGTGCTGAAACTGTTAGATAGTTCACCGTAAACCCTAACCTGAGCTGAAGTATGGGAATAAAACGCCGACGGTATGTTCAGATGCTTGTTCTTTACACTTCTGCTTTTAAGTGACTTTAAAAGTAGGTCGATCCACCCATCCGAACGCACCTTTATAGTCGAGAAATATGCAGTTGTTGGCCGGCGGAACACCTGGCGATGCTCCAGAATTTGACGAAGGGTAAAAATGTGACCTATACATCCCCGGCCAGGACGAAACCCTGTCTGTCCCTCCTTATTGTTTGCCTCCCGAGCTGAAGTGAGTTGATCTATAATAGATGCCAGAACCCTAGTAATGACGGGTCAAACTAATTCTTCTATGGTTTCCACAGCAGCCCAGGACTCCTTTGTTGAATACTGGAACTATTACTGAGTGACCCCGACAGAGGGGGATGTCCCGTCATCCACACAATTGGAAACAGCTGCGCCAAGACCTCTGTTAACTTTCCTACCTTCTTTGAAAAACGCAATCAGGAGATCATCTGTACTATTAACCCTATTACGCTTGAGAGACAACATGTAATTATGGGCCTCTTTTAGTGGGTGATCTTGAATCTACTACATTGTGAGTTTGCAGTAGTAACACAATAGAAGCAGGAGAGCAGCTAGATTGACCCTGAAAGTGTTCCGCCCAACCCATCTGGACCTGTGGATTAGTGTGCCGTCTGCCTTTCTGATAGCTTTACTGACAGGTAGACTCTCTGGGTCATTAGCACTGATAAGCTTGAGTTTGCTAGTATGCTGTGATGCAAATGCGGCTTCGGTTTCCACAGTCTCCTCCGATAGCCAGGTCTCACGATCGGCGGTCGGACTGCGTGTCGGCTTTTTGCCAATATCTCTCCTGAGCTTTTTATGTGAAACTTACAAATAGATCTGCATTATGATGCTTATAGGTAAATGTATGGTAAGCAAAAGTTGACAGTCGACCGTTTTTGAGGATATAAAGCTGGCTACCGATTGGTCATCACTAAGGTCTTATAATATTTCAGAATCTAGGTTATGGGTATGTATCAGGACTTTGAACAGTGATGCAACACATTTTGTGACATGACAGCTATTTGCTTTTCGGCGGATGTGTGGCGTTTCGACTTCGTTTTGTGTCACTCACTAACGGCTAAAGTAATCAATTTTACCTATTTTTTGGCATATTTTCTCTGGCCTTGATTTCAAACATTCTGTTAGTGGTAACTTTTCCACAGCTGTCTTTCGTATCAGCAAAGCCCGGTCATTAATGAACCTTCGATCAGTGCATCTCTTGTATGTTTGTGCTTTTTTTCGGTTCATATGTGATTAGTTCCAGCCTGATGGGACTGACGTTTGTTTGTCAATTTCACTTCCATCCGAACACCTTAAGTTCTGTGTTCGATGAAACCAAACATGCAGCTTCAGCTTTTTTGGTCGGTTTTATACATACTGTTGTTGTGGATTGGGATTCTGGTTTCTTAGTTTCTTCTAATAATCTGTTGGTATTCGGTTTGTGTATGACCCAGTGGATCGGGTAACTGCAAATGCGGATCTAGTACTCCACGTGAATGCTTGGTTCAAGTCGAATGACAGTTGGTAACTCTTCAAATCAGATAGGTGATTTATACAACTCGAGAGTCGAACATCAATCTTTAAACCTATCCGCTTCTTGACCAAATACAAAACATTGGATACCAGTGGCGGAAGTCGCGCGATAATAAAACTTAATGAAACTGTCATGGCTAATCATAATTGGTATCTGAGTTACTACTTACTCACTTTTATAGCTAACTCAGCTGTAAAGAGAAATTTGGTTTGCGTAAATATCGAGCTGGGTTAGGTACACCAAGAGATGCATAAAAACCTGTGCGTGAAAGCAGACGTTTATGTCCAAATCTCCTTGATTGCGTAGAGGTGTGCTTAGAATTAAGAGGGAGTTGAGCCGGATAAACCTGTGGCACACCGTATAGTAATAAGCAAAGAAGTCGACGGTGTTTACCAAGAATCTCACTGCGACGTGATAACTATTTTAAAACCTTGGAAAATACTACAAAATTTTTAGGTATCAACCTAGAAGAAAGAGCCAGTGGACAGTTGATCTAGTGAAGGAGCACACTTGAATTAATAAGGAGAGGGATTAATTGTTTCGGATTGGGACCATACCTCTATCATCGACTTTGCTGTATAAATATTTTTGGAAGAAACCGTGCTTTATGAGTCGGTTCAAAATCTGCTAAAAATCGTTAGAAAGTACTTTCTAACGCTAATCTTTGGTAGCTGAAAATAACACACCAACATATTTAGGGGTGCTGAACAGCAGGTATGGCATCTGGAATTTTCATCCTCATCTTTGTCAACAAGTTTCTTACCGTTTGTTCTTGTCTCTTGTTTGGATCATAGCGATCTTTTTATCCATGAAATTTTCAGTTTACTCGAACCCAATTTATCCAGTGTTTGTTAGGGTTTTGTTTTATCACCCACTAGCTGTCTTCCACTTCTGCAATTTTTCTAATTCAACGGTCATTATTCACTTTGTTTTCAGGCGATGCAATGAGGGTAATGATTTGTCCGGATTTGGAGGAGCCATTTCTTCCTGATTATGAAGGTTTGATTAATCGCATCGAGGATAGTTCGGAGGCGCTACAGGATTTTCTACTACGACTCCCCGACTCGTTTGCAAGCACGACTGATTTGGGTAATTGCCTAGGATCCACCTTACAGGTATGTTATGCTCGTGTTGTATGCGTTTGCTTTGGAATATTTGCTGACGAATAGGACTTCTTTGGTTGGAATCGACCGTCGGTCAACCGACGAGACCTATTTATCAGCCTTTCATTTTTTCGGGGCGGTTGGCATCCACTTGTCATTTCTGTTTTCATATATCTACAATTTTCTGATAATAGTACGTTGGACACATCGGCCTTCCCTTTCTTAATAACTTACCTGCTTAGTGTATTGTCTATGACATGGTCTGTTGTAACGTCGGAGGTTTCCTTTCACATTACTAGCTGGGGTTTGTTAGACTATTTTCCATGATTTATTAACACTCGTGTGTTATGTGTAATGCTAGAGAGGGCAAAGACGAATTGACTCTTTCTTTCATCCCGGAAAATTGGCGAATTCGCCCTCTGGTGTCAGACTTGCCTTTTGCGTTCTCTTGTGGAAACGCCACTATGCGATGGTCGTTTTAAAACACCATGTGTCGTGTTTCAGAAGTGAGAACGAATTCTTGTTAACTGGTCACTTGACTGATATTATTTCCTTATCGGAAAGGTACACAGTGAACCCAGCAGGGCCGTTAACAGAGTTATTCGTTCATGCATTCATTTACAACGTCCATGAGGCTGACCAGAAGCTGCTGAGGTTCGTTGTATCACTTACCTCAGCAATGAAGTGGAATATCGTAGTAGAGGAAAACTTATAAAAGAAGTCTAAGCAGAAGAATCAGAAACGGTGTGAATGCAGGTACGTCACTGACTGCAGCACATTGCTTTCTCGGACAGCGTTTCATACCAACGACTTGATTGACCACGAGGACATCAGCCAGGTAGGTGATACACACTCATTTTAACCAATGGAATAACAAGGGTCTCCATATTCGATGACCGTCTTGCTGTTTGATTACCACTCAGTTTTACTCAGTTGTTGACGGTTTCAGTGAATAATGTCCGGTACACTGAACGCTTAGCTGGCATGCGGAGTACGTGACCCAACCATTGCAGACTGTGCAACGTAATTGGTCGACCAGCCAACCGCGCATCTCGAACTTTCTGGAATATGCGATATCGAGGGGCCGCATTGCTCATGCGATCATCCCCACTTGATTCTGGCTAATTAGCGGAGACAAAAATGGTCCAACGCCACAAGTCTGTTAATAAACTTGCTGCTAACAAGCTGCGTTTCTGAACCATAAAGCAAAACAGAACACATACGCCCTATGTATCCTTTCTTTCAATCTCTTCCACAGAAGAATCCCAGTGAACTGTGTGAATGTGTTGAATTCGTATGCACGTTATGAGTGCAGGGTGCCAATAAATGACCAGCTTCAAGTGGCGTTCGACAGGGGTTTCTGGTTTGCCTTTCTTTTTCTACTCTATAGTGGACGATAATCTTAAACGAACACTCAAATGTTCTGAAGATCTCGGATTGGAGCTTGTACCAGGTATTAAGTGAACTGATGGAGTATGTGGACGACCCTGCTTCGCTTAGTTTCTCAGTGAACATGCAGACCATACTGAGCAGCTTAAACGATATGGTTGGTCTGTATGTGACATACACTGTCTTCAAAGTATAAAATGTGGTTAGGAGATTGTTGCAAGCGGACCACTGGGAGCTATCGATCACTCACTTAATTGGGTGATGTCCTCTCATCGGCTTGTTGTTGACCAGATTTCCATGTCGGTTATGGTGTTGCTAGTACATCCGATTATCGGTTGAACATAAGGTTTGCATTGCGTGTGTGAGTTGTGTTTTGCTTTTTGGAACAGAGGCCTAGCACGTGCTTATGAACGATGTGTATAAACTGTTGGTATTCATCTGCAGTAGTTTCGTCACTCAGTCTGTATCAAGTGGGCTGACGGCGTGGCAGACATTCCGGGAATGTGCGAATTCTCTGCCGATGACCAGAGTACTGAAATGGTACTCTGGTCGCTGAGTGGGTCTCGTACTCCGTACACCGATGCATCGTTTGACGCACCGCATATTTCTCAGAGTGATTGCTGACAGCTGGGAAAAACCACAAGGCATCCGGTCGATGACGTGGTCACGGACTATGAAGACTTTGATCACACAGCTGTGCAGTATTGGTAGGTGCTGTATCCCCCGATTGTGGAGTTCGGCACCACTCATGTCTCTGGTCAGAAACACTCGTAGACATGCCGGTGTACTACAGTCAGTTTTCAGCTCGTATCCGCAGGTCGGTTTGCTTTTCTTTTCACAAAACCCCGAGTTTTTGTTTTTCTCTTCTTTTTTACTTTTGTATTTTTTTGTAGATCTACTACTTTGTAGATTTGTCAGGACTAACGGCAACCGAGCCATAATACTCACAGTTGCAACTCAAGGCTGAAGGTGACGAGGACCACTTTGCTACATACTATCAACATGTCGAAGTTGGTGGCCTTGTTTTGACCTATTGAATATTGCGTAATAAAGTCGTAAAACGAAATTCTGGGGCTTCCGGCGTCATTTTGTAATTCAGCTGGTAGGATACCTGTCGCTGGTTCAACTCTAGCCTGTATTTTTCACAAATGGTTCGCCTCATATTTGGCAGATTTGCCATATTACTCACGACTATTGAATGTTATGTCAACCGTTGCATCCTCCTGAGACTTATTTTTACGATTAGCAGACATATGTCCTCGGGGTCGTTGGCTGAGGCTGCAGTACCAGATGAGTCACTTGCAATTTTCACAACCTTCTAACGTATTGTGTTGTATCTGCCTCACGTTCCTTCTACGCAAGGCAACAAAATATCAGGACTTAGTAACGAGGTTCGTGGGGGTAAGTTAAACCAGTGCCAAATGGGTCACAATCACTGCCTGTTTTATAGATCACTGTAGACGTAGATACTAACTGATAGGTCTCCGAGTAATGGGAACCAGCTGTTAATCTCGGTTAGTATGTGGGGGGCTGAACGACGCAAAACCAGTCACACTGAGTGGGGCAATTCACATTCTTTCGGAAAAAAGCATTATACTTGAGTTTTGCACTCATTTGAGCCCGTCAGTAGTGCCACTGCTGGGACTAGAACTCTGGCTCAAATGAGAGCGAAACTCAAGTCTAGTGCTTCTTGTTGAAAGGGGCTGACTGGAAAGTCTGTGAGTGTGATGTGTGATGTTCAACCTGAAATTAAACAAATCCCCGACTACTCATCAGTAATTCGTACTCTGGTAAAGGCAGTTGCTACGCTGACTGACTGTGGAAAAGCGCCGAAATTATTCCAGTACCATGAAAGACGTCGCGTGAGAACAGGATTGCACAGTAACTGGTCGTCGTCCCTAATACGCCATAGGGTAGACCGAATCTGAACTCCCTACCTGAATCTGTGCAATCAACGCCATCAGTACGCGACTGTAAGCGGAAAGTTAATGCATACATTCGTTACGCTGATCCGAATTTCATATGAATTTGACCATCAAAACAACTTTGAAGTGATGTAGTACCTAATTACTTGTTGAAGTGTTTGCTTCCTGCTTGTTCACTATATCGAGACACACTTAATTTTCTTCGTTCTGATTAACAGCCTTATTCCTGACTCATACTTCCGTGATCCTACCTTTTCTGAAGCGAAACTCTTCACTTGTTTGTTCTCTTTCTGCTTTACTCTGTTATGCCACCGCTTCACACGAAGTCACGTGTGCATAGACATCGTAGACTCCCTCTAATCTGTAAACTTCCAACTAACCACCGTTGATGTATTGCACCACATCGTCTCCTATTCCGGCCATTTAATGGTCTATCAATATGTGTGTGTGAATCAATGGATCTGCGCCAAGTAAAGTGCAAAGGTTAAAGACCGTATGTATGCAACTCGGTCATTAGCAGTTCGAATTATTAATTTCTTCATTTGAACCACCATCATTAGAAAAATATCCCAATTCACAAATCGCACTGTGTTGGTTTGGACGCGTGCCTGTGTCCTGTTAGCCAACGCAATTTTCCAGTCAAACGTTTTATACAAGCAGCTACTTTCTTCGAACCACCTTGTGTTCGTTGCAGGTCAAGCTTATTTTATGGTCTGTGTAGCCCGACAGTGTCCAATATCTTTGAAACGGGAATCGTAATTCCGCAAAGCTGTATAAATTTTTTTGACTGCAAATTTAATTTTTACACACCAAGTTAACTGTTTTAGCAACAAAAACTGTTTTGTTCATTCTAGTTTATTGTGGTGATGGATGAATGAATATTCAGGTGGCTTATAATAGATACTGTGCTTGACTCGGTAAATTGAGAGTGTAGCACATAATCTAAAGCCAGCTTGGTTTGAACCTGTTCATCCTCCATTCATGTACAGTCGTGTCGTATATTTGATCTCCTTTTGGGTTTATTTCCGATTTAACTTCCCTTGGTTTTCCTTCGTCCGCTTTGATCCAGATCGGGCTGAAACTGATTGGCGGTAATGGTGGCCGAATCACCGCCTTCAACACCTGCCTGCCTAATACTGGCGCGGGCAGTTTACAGATGCGCGAGGAACAAAACGATCGTATCACTCCGGATATTAAAAAATTAGGTCCGGCTATTGACTTTTACAAGACGCTGGCATTGGACTGTGCCGCACAACAGGTGGGTAGGAAACTTTTGTTCCGTGGTTACTTGGTCGATTAGGGCTTTCGATCACCAATACTGCTGGTCGTTGTAAGATTGTTTTCCAGTGAACTAGATGCAAATCACAAAATTTGTTGTTCATTAGACGAAACATGCACCTCTGGCGGGGTATTTATTTTGAGTCAACTACCTTACGGTTACCGTCATGTATCGAGGCTTTCTCTTAGATATTCAGATGAGTGGTGCTTTGATTTTGTCACGAAGTTCCTCGGACGGTTAGTTCATTTCGAGTCCATACAATATGTAGGACAGTATTTACTGGCGTTCTCATCCTACTTACGTCATAATTACTCAATAAGATAGAATCACCCTAAGCTTCCTTGTGTTGTCTCGTAATTAAGAGGCCAGCCTCTTTCGATCGGCATCTCCAGAACACTAAAAGCTCCCGCGGCATATTTTAGCACAGTGTTGAACTGTGACTACGATTTCATCTGTGTTCCATAGTATTCGTTGGAGGGGTTCTGCGTTATTTATACAAATGTACAGGCTTAGCCTCACCTGTTAAACTTCTTGGAGAGTCCTTTTGAATTGTTCGTGATGTCTTTTTCTTCCAACTTTCATCTTCATGTAGGTTGCTGTCGATCTTTTCATCATGAACTCTCAGTACTGTGATATTGCCACACTGTCCGGTGCAGCCCGGTTCTCCGGCGGTTGTGTCTATCACTATCCAGATTTTTACTGCCCTCCAAGTGCATGTCAAACTGGCCCTACTGATCTGACTGCCCAAGCTGGGAACACTTTCGACAGTACAACTCCTCCGCATTCGTTAACCACTGATCAGACTTCCTCCTCCTCAGCCATTCCCATCGAGTTAGAACGTTTCCGGCGTGACTTCGAGAGGTACTTGTCCAGAAAAATCGGATTCGAAGCTGTCATGCGTATCCGCTGCACTCACGGTCTGTCAATCCAGGTGAGCTCTTGTGGATAGGTCTCCGTACAAATAAAGCAGTGTCTAAGTCAAACTTACAGTTAGCGGCCACGCTTGGCAATAGGATGTAGAATCATAATGTGGGTTTGTCTATTTGGCTATCCTCTCTGCTGTGCACTTGCTTCTATCGTGTTAATTTCCCATGCAGTTAATTATGCGTACTTTTCTATGTCTTGATCTTTAGTCTTTTTGATTCAATAAAAAGGCGTATGGGTGATGTATCTCCCTCAGTAATGTTCGTTCTCAAAGTGACCACCCTTATCTCATCTTTTCACGCCTATCCGGGTTTTTGTTGTTTTACTGTTCGTATTGCTCTCAATTTCCACAGGCTTTTCACGGATCATTCTTCGTTCGTTCCACCGACCTCATGTCCCTTCCAAACGTCAGCCCCGATGCCGGATTCGCTGTCCAACTGGGAATTTCTGAAAGTGTGGACAAGTATTCGAGCGTTTGCTGCCAGGTAACCTTGGTTATTGCCTCTACATTACCAGAAGTCTAGCTTGCTAGTGTCCGCTGAGTTTTCCGTCTTTCTTTTACTGCATGCTTACGTGTGTGCGTATGTGTACCACCCCTACAACACACACGTATGGACTATATTTAAAGAATTGAATTCACACCTAGTATGCCGTTGAAGTTTAAAAGTATCCTTGACAGAATCTAGATATGTTTACCTGGTACAAACACAAAATACACGTAACAATTTAGCCCAGACGCATCGCCCATGTATTAATCATTCCGCCCTTCTGATAGTGTGAATTATCGGCCGTGTCGTCCTTTTTCACGCTTCTCAAACGTTTGTGTATCCATGATTTCTGCAAACAGTAATCAAAAATTTCCACATCCTGGTACGCTACCAATAACATCTTCCTACTGATGTCATTGTACCTGACCTTAGTGGCTTCATTTTACGACTTTCAGTTTGCCCACGTGAACCAAGGTTGTCGAGGCTCATTGACTTGCGAATTGAACTCAGCTTTTTCATCCAATCAATTTTCCTTGCTTACAATCTTGCGCATTTGGAAATATGGCTGAGATTATTTGACTCATTTTCAACTTCTATCTACATCTCCAGCTTGGTAGTCTGTGGTAATCCTGGCTATCTAAGCTTCTTTTCTAATCTAGTGGCCGCTTTCGGAGAACCCAATCC